>AYEL01075601.1:0-93658 GCA_000484575.1 Olivierus martensii
CCATAACGTTTGTGTTGTTAGAATAGAACTGTAATTTTGTGAGTTGATAATGGCTTTAAAATAGCCGAAAACGTTCCTCCAAACGAAAATTTTTTGGATAAATAAAGACTTTATGGACTGCTCAGAACTGCTATAGTTTTGTTTTAATATCTGAAGAAAATGGAGGACTAAATTAAAGTGACTAGACGTCCTGGATTATGCGGAACTGTCTCGGATTTGAGTTGTTTGTCCCACAATGAAAACTGTCCCAGATTGGACAGGTGATGTTTTTAGCATTTTTGCAATGACACAAAGTTGCCATTTCCTTCACTTCATACTAGATGAGGCTACTGTCATTAACTTGCAATAAATCTTTCTACTTATATGTGACAAATATTGAAGTTAATAAAAATACTATTATGGAGATTGTTACAGAAATAACCAATTTAAAATTCAAATTAAAAGAAAAAACACAGCCAATTGAAGAAACATTGAAAGCAATAGTACAAATTAAGTGCAATTTTTCCAATTCCTGTGAAGAATTTTATAACAATAGTTCAGATAATGAAGATTTGTTAAAAATTTCACTCTATGAAAAAATACAGTACATATAAATAATGTAATTATTTATTTAATATTATTTGTTATATTGATAGTTGTATCTATACAATACGGTAATTTTTGATATTTTTTGTATTGAGTCTGTTAATTTCTGTGTAGTTAATTTTTTGTTATGAAAACAATATGTGTTAACTTTTTTATTAATTTATTAAAAATATATGTTTTTTTATAATTTTTATATTAATAAATGCATAAAAGATAGATCCAAGACATTTTAATGTCCTCACAAATGTACACAAATAAATAAATTAAGAAAATGATTTCCTCACGAATGTGTTAAGCATTTTTTTTATTTTTATTTCAACATGTCCTGCATTCCAACATAAAATATCTGGTCACTATAGACTAAATGCTTACTTAAACATGAATGACACAGCACATATCATAAGTGGAAATAAATTTTAATAAAATAAGAACTTTCGGCTTTACTAAGCCATCCTCAGCAACTTACAAATAATGTATGATACGTTATTTGTATTAACGTTATGATACGTTATTTGTAAGTACTGAGGATGGTTTAGTAAAGCCGAAAGTTCTTATTTTATTAAAATTTATTTCCACTTATGATATGTGCTGTGTCATTCATGTTTTATATGTGCCAAATTTAGACAGAAATTTCTTCTCAATTGGCAGAATTGAAGAAAAGGGATTGAAGATTGACTTTAAAGATGATAAAGCAAAAGTAATAGAGAAAAATTGCAAACTCTTATTAACAGCAGTGTGCAGAGGAAGATTGTATGCTGTAGAAGAACACAATCCTAAAGTAAATTTTATTAAAAAGATTGATGAATCCCTTTGGCATGAATGACTCGGCCACCTGCATCACGACACAGTAAGAAAACTAATAGGAAGTGATAAGAAAGATCAAAGATCAACTGAAGAACGAGAAAGATGTTCTACTTGCACAATGGGAAAGACAAGACAGAAAAGTTTCCTAATAAACCAAACTACAAGAGCTAAGAAACCATTTGAATTAATCCATTTGGATATTGTAGGAAAGATTGAACCAACATCAAAAGGAGGTTCAAACTACTTTGTAACTTTCATTGACGACTATACTCGATATACAGTTGTATATCCAATAAAGATGAAAAATCAAATTCTCAGAAAATTTGACGAATACAGACATATGGCCAAAAATCTTCACAAAACAAAAATAAGGATATTGAAAAATGACTATGGTAGCATATATAGAAGTAAAGAGTTTGACAATTATTTGTTAAAACATGGAATCCAGACACGATTGACAGTACCTGGGACACCAAACAAAATGAAGTTGTCGAAAGGATGAATCATACATTATTGGACATGACAAGAAGCCTTCTTATTCGATCAAGACTAACCAGAACACTTTGGGCTGATGCAGTTGTTACAGCAAGTTATATTAGAAACAAATGTCCTTCAAATGCCATTAACGGAAAATCATCAGAAATGCTGTGGTTGGAAGAAAACCTGCTTTAAACCACCTCTGAGTCTACAGATGTAAGGCATGGAGTGCAATAGGTAACAAACAATGAAGTAAGCTTGATCCAAAGGCAACTGAATGCACATTTGTCAGCTATCCAGAAAGAATCAAAGGCTATAAATTATGGGATAGAAAGAGAGACTGTTTTTTCGTTAGCCAAGATGTAATATTTGATGAAGATTCATTGTTTCTGTGCAAATCACAAACAAACAAACAGACCAAGTACAAATAGAGGAACAAAGAATCAATGACGAAGTGACCATCTATATAGAGTGTGATCAGTCAGATCATTCTCTATATGTGTGTGTAAGTGGGAGTTAAATCAAATTTTATTTTCATTACAAAATAAAAATATTAGATCAAATGCCGATCAACCTCCCACTCAATCGCACAGTGTCGAGCCGATATTGAGATGTTCATAACGATTGGCATTGAAGCCTCCACAGCAAACAAGATGTTATGTATGCAATGTTGTCAAGCATCAAGATATTGAACCAGATCCAGTTATGATAGAAGAAGCACTATCAGCACCCGATGCAGATGAATGGAAAGCTGCCATGGAAACAACACTTGGAACATCATACTGCAACCCAAGAAAAGGTGAATCATGAAATGTAAATTGATATTCAAAAGAAAATTTAACAAAGATGGAAATCTAGAGAGATATAAAGTAAGACTAGTGGCACATGGCTTCACACAGGTAGAAGGGATTGATTATAAAAAAATCTTCTCACCAGTTATTAAAACAAAATCCATCAGAACCTTATTAGCAACAGCAGTGGAGCAAGATTGGAACATACATAAACTCAACATTAGTGCAGCTTATCTAAATGGAATATTAAAAGAAACTATTTACATGGAAAAACCATCCATGCAGGCAGAAACTAATGAAGAATAAGAAATCATGTTTGCTGAAGAAAATCATTTACAGGCTACACCAATCTGGAAGAGAATGGAATTTACTTCTTGACAAATTTTTGAAGTCAATTGGACTCAAGAGAGCAAAAGTAGATCCATGTATACTACGATAAAAAACAAGAATTAAGTGTAGGAATAAATGTTGATGATCTGCTCATTCTATCCAAAAGTGAAGTGATCATTGAAGCATTTAAAAATAAGATTGATACAGTATTTGAAGTAAAAGACTTAGGAAAATTATATTACATCTTATCTATGAAAGCTGAAAGACATGAAGATAATTCCCTCACATTGGACCAAACCTCATATGCTGATGAATTATTGAAAACTTTAGGAACGGATAGTGCGAAAGGGAGTGTCCACACCTTTAGATCCAGTTATGAAGTTTAATCAAGCAACTGATAATGAAGTGATAAGTGCAGAAGAAGTCTATCGATATTGTCAGGCAGTCGGAGGTCTCTCATATTTAGCAGGAAGCACGAGACCAGATTTAGCTTTTGCCACTCTTATATGAGTAAATTCAACGACTGACCTAGCAAGGAACATTGGATAGGTGTGAAATACATCCTATGTGAAACAAACAAAAAATTTGGGTTTAATGTTCAGGCAAACTGGAAAATGGCTGACTGTTTTCTGCGATGCAGATTGGGTTAGTGACAAAACTGATCAACGATCATTTAGCAGTTACAATATTAAATTTGCAAGGATGACAATTTCCTGGAGTAGCAAGAAGCAGCAAACAATAGCACTATCAACTGTAGAAGCTAAATACTTGGCTATGTGCCATGCACAGGATGCAGCAAAGGAAATACTTTGGATGCAGAGTTTTTTAACAGAAATTGGAGCAGGTGAATTTACTTCATCACCACAAATTCTTTTTGTTGATAATCAAGGAGCAATATCACTAATGAGGAATCAGATTACATCAGAGAGATAAATACATTGATTTGTGACATTTCTTCCTCTGAGAAAAGATTAAAAATAACTGAATTTTAATTACATATGAATAGTTGATAACTTGGCAGATATGCTAATTAAAGAACTAAGCAGTAAGAAGTTGAAAATTCAATGATTTAAAATTAGGACTTGATGAAGCAAATCCTTTGAATAACAATGAAAAGGGGAAAAAAATATGGTTAAGGAAGGGGAGTGATAGAGTAAAATATTAATGTGCTTAACCGCCAGTAGATGATGCTAAAACTCCTATGGCAGTGTCATTTGAGCATCTAATTTTTTTGTATTATTGTTTATATTGTTTCCCTTTAGGTATGTAGCTCTCTCTCTAGACAGACACAATAAACTTTCATCTTGTAGTTAGCCAGTCTCACTTATTTTTTGGCAATTCACACTCTCAATATCAGCATATAATATGATAATTGATTAAGTTAAAAATATTGATTGATATCTTGATCAACACTAGTAAGATAACAAAGATTTACTGGTACATTAATATGAAGAGAAATGAGTAAGAAATTTATATATTGATGTGTACCTTTGCTTGTATAGTATAAATTTTCCATTTACAGCTATCACTAATTATCATTAAATTAAAAATTTTAATTCAGCATTAAGCAATATAATTTTGTTTAGTTTCTTTGAATGAAAAGGTTTATTTATTATTAATTTCAAACTGACTTATGATACATCACTATCTGAATATATGCAATAAAGTTTCAAATAAAATATTTCAGTTCTAGAGTAAAGAAGAAATCTTAAGCACTAAGCAGATATAAAACCTATATTTCATCAAGGAATGTTTTCGACCATTCACAACTGGTCTACATTAGCTGATGTAGACCAGTTGTGAAAGGTCGAAAATGTTCCTTGGTGAAATAAAGGTTTTATTTCTGCTTAGTATTTAAAATTTCTTCTTTACTCTGGTTAGTTGCCGAATGTCTACAGCTTTAGTATATTTCAATTCTATTATACATATTTTTCTAATAATTCATTATTTCCTAAATATTTATCAATTTATTCTTTTTAAAAGGTTGTTATATATCAGGATTATATCTTGAGGGTGCTTTTTGGAATATAGAAACTGAATCATTAAATACAGCTAAATATGGAGAATTAATACAATTGTTACCAATTCTTAAGATAATACCTATTAAGATGCATCAGATGGAAAAACAGGTAATTATATACTTGTTTCATATTTTTATTTCAAATTAAAATAATAATTACCATATCATATATTAGTTTAGAAGTAAAAATAACAAAATTCCAACTTTCAAATTTATTAAAAATTTTGAGAATTGTAAGCTAAATCTTGAAGCAATATATCTTTTGGTAATATTTAAAATACCATAAGTTTTATTTAAAAAGATTAATAAAAGATCTGAAAAAAAGAATATTGAATAATAATTGAAAAATTTTGTTTTTCTATTATATAAATTTTTTATAAAATTATTGATACAAATATGAATCTTGAAAATAGTTAAAAGACTATAAATCAAATAATTATTAAACTACATACAACAGGGGTTTTCAACCTTTTTTACTATGTGAGCTACTTTTCTTTACTAATGTATTCAGCGATCTACTCTCTTAAATAGATCACGTTTCCCAACCTGATATCTAAGTGGCTGGATAGCTGACTGGTAACATTGTCAACAGGCCATGCAGGAGGACCCAGGTTCATGATCCTGGGCCTGGTATCTTCTGAAAAATTTTTTGGGTGCTGGATCCGGCTCGGCGATCTCCGTCCTTCACCATCCGGCCCCCTCTATGGGTGTGAGTACAGCCCATGGGTGGAACTGGCCCATCCCCTTAGTAATCTCCTTGATTGGAAAAGAATGTAAAATATGCCAAAAAAATCTGATAACTGATTATGCACAACTATGCAATTAAATGTGCTCACTCACTTCAGAGGACCTACTCTTCCAGCCTTAAAATCTGTGTTGTACAATATTAATAGTAACTATTGTCCAAAAGGTCGATGAACATCTCTGTACTAAGGGTGAGTCATTTAGGGAGTGCAATAGAACCGTGTTAGACACACATCCGCCAGTAGATCTGTCGTTATTGCGTCCTAATACGGGACAACTAATAATACATGGTGGCAGGGATGGAATCAGTTAAGGAGACCAGAAAATAAGAAAAGAATTGTCTGTCAAGATATATAAAAAAAAGAAAGGGAACTGTCTCTTCAACAACTATTTGGGAAAGGTTCACGAACTAAGGACCTACTTTTAATTTCCAACTTTACTATTTAACTGCTTAAACTCGAAAGATCCATGAACAAAGGACAGACCTACATCCACCATTGTTGACAATGCGATCTTCACACAGGGACATTGTAGTTTTATCAATCAGAGGATTGGAATCTACAAAATTAAACTCTTAAAAAAATTTAACAATCTTGCAACATCTTTCTTTGAAATATCCAAATTTAACAATAATGGAACAAAGCATGTGGGAATCACCTGAACACTTTAACTTTTCATGGGCAAGTGTATGGTCATATTGGCTCAATTGGTTCCAATGTTATCTGAGAGCATTGGGTCTCCATTTAAAACCTGTAACACAGCAAATAAGTGCATTTATTTATTGTATGGGACCACAAGCAGAAGATGTTCTTCTAACACTAAACTTTACGGAGGAACAAAAAGGACAATATAAGGCTATAGTAACAGCTTTTGACAGATATTTTATACCAAAAAGAAACACCGTATACAAACGCTCACAATTCAACCAATGTTTTCAATGGGAGGGAGAATCAGTAGACGAATTCATCACTGCTCTACATTCACTCGCCAAGCACTGTGATTATGGTGGTTTGAAAAATGATTTGATTTGGGATAGAATCGTCGTTGGAATTCGTGATCGCAACATGACCGAGATACAACTCTGTAATGATTTAACCTTGGAAACTGCAACACAATTAGTCCGACAAAGTGAACAAATTAAACAGCAACTCCCACAATTGCCGACAGATCGGGCTACCATTAAAGCTGAAATGGATCATGTCATTTCAAGACAACAAAAGAAGACTTCTTCAAGAGAAAATGTAAAGGGAATAAAAACGAGAGGACAGATAAAAAACAACAGTGCAGTAGATCCGACGGAAATCCTCATTTGTATAACCAGTGTTCAGCCGCAAAGTAATCTGTCATAAATGCAAAAAGAAAGGACACTTTGATAAAGTATGTAAGAATTCATTGGAAAACAACATCCATTGTGCTAGTGAAATAAGCAATGCATTTATTGGGACAGCTGAAGAGGAAAAGAAAATTGTAAATCCGAACCAACGGAGTTGGGAAGTAACAGTTAAAATTGCTAACTGCCATATCACTTTCAAGGCAGACACAGGTGCCGACATGACATGCATCTCAAGTGAAACCTATCATACATTCTTCAATGAAGAAAAACTAGTAAAGTCCAAAAGGAGAATATTTAATGCGAATCAGATACTTATGAAAACACTTGGACACTTCCGGAAAGTAATCTCTTATCGAGGAAAATCGAAATTAGTCGACATTCACGTGATAGAAGGTCTGGAACAATCTCTACTCACTGGAGACACCTGTGAGAGAATTGGTATTTTACGACATGCAAACATTGATTCTATAAAAGCTGTTAGACAACCAAAGATGTCGTTTAATCGAATGGAAACGTATCCAGAGTTATTCAAAGGATTGGGATATGTTAAAGTGCTATACTGTATACGATTACATCCTGATGCAATCCCATATGCTTTAACAACACCACAATGTATTCCAATACCAATGTTGGACGAAATAAAAGCTAATTTGAATAATATGATTCAACTTGATGTCATCAACCCAGTGGAGGACCCAACTGATTGGTATTCAGGACTAGTATTGGTGTCTAAACCTAATGGCACAATCAGAATGTGCGTGGATTATGTACATCTGAACAAATATGTTCAAAGGGAAATTCATCTAATGCCAAATACGAAAAACATTTTGGGTAGACTAGGAAAAACAAAATATTTCTTAAAAATGGACGCAAACCATGGTTTCTGGCAGTGTGAGTTGGATCCTAAATCACAACTTCTTACAATCTTTATAACACCATTTGGAAGGTTCAAATTCAAAAGATTACCTTTTGGAATCAACGCAGCACCAGAATTCTTCCAAAAGAGAATGCAACAGATCCTGAAGGGAGTAGACGGTGTTCAAGTAAACATTGACGATATATTGGTTTGCGGTGCTACCCTTAAGGAACACGATAAAATACTCTACTATGTATTACAAAGATTGGCAGAAGCCAGCATCACATTAAATCCTGACAAATGCACGTTTGGTGTGACGAAAGTAAAGTTTTTAGGACACATCATTGATGAACACGGAATCCACATAGATGAAGAGCAAGTGAGAGCAATTTGGGACATGGAACATCCACAGTCAGTCTCAGAATTGTGAAGTCTACTGGAATCCGTAAACTATTTAGGTAAATTTATGTCAAACCTTGCTACAAAAGCTCACACATTAAACAAAATGCTAAGCGAGAAAAAGGAGTTTGTTTGAGGATATCATCAAGAAGAAGCCTTTGCATGGATCAAGGAAGATTTAATTAAAGCTCCTGTACTAGAATGGCTTGACCCGAAAAAGGAAACTATCATTACAGCTGACGCATCGTCATATGGAGTGGGAGCCGTATTGAAACAAAGACAGGGTCGGCCGGATTGGCCGCGTGGAAACGCTTCGGCTTTCTACTCTGGAGGATTCGGGTTCGAATCCCGGGTCCCACCCCTTGAAAATATTTATCATGGGGCGTGTTTGAGTCACGGGTCCCCCTTGAAAATATTTATCATGGGGTCCAATCACTGGGATTGGCCGCGTGGAAACGCTTCGGCTTTCCATTCTGGAGGACCCGGGGTACAGTCTCGGGTCCCACCCCTTGAAAATCAAATCATGGGGTCCGGGCGCCGGATAGGCCGCGTGGAAACGCTTCGGCTTTCCACTCTGGAGGACCCGGGTTCGTCTCGGGTCCCACCCCTTGAAAATATTTATCATGGGGAGATCGGAAGAGCGAAAACGCTTCGGCTTTCCATTCTGGAGGACCCGGGTTCGAATCTCGGGTGGCCGCGTGGAAACGCTTCGGCTTTCCACTCTGGAGGGCCCGGGTTCGAATCTCGGATCCCGGCTTTCCACTCTGAGGACCCGGGTTCGAATCTCGGGTCCCACCCCTTGAAAATATTTATCGTGGGGTCCGGGCCCAGCCTGTCAATCCCCGTCCTCCACAATCCGGCTGACCCAGTACCCGGGTTCGAGTCTCGGGTCCCACCCCTTGAAAATATTTATCATGGGACCCGGGTTCGATCTCGGGTCCCACCCCTTGAAAATATTTATCATGGGGGCGGGTTCGAATCCCGGGTCCCACCCCTTGAAAATATTTATCATGGGGTTGGGTTCGAATCTCGGGTCCCACCCCTTGAAAATATTTATCATGGGGTCAGAGCCCAGCCCGTCGATCCCCATCCTCCACAATCCTGCTGACCCCTCCGCAGGGGTGGGTAGCCTGTGGAAGGGCTTGTTTCGCCCCGTCACTTAGTATTCTCCCTGAGAAAAGTGGCGTCATCTGATAACAAAAAAAAATAGGCCGGGCCCAGACCCCTCCTGAAATACTGGAGATGTGGAACTGGAATCATAGTAAATATTAAAAATGCAGATAAAACTCATTTAAAATGACCTGGTAAATTTTGGCGCCGAATTGTAGCGCCAATATATTGTAGCGATCGGTGGCCTTAACTAACTGCTTACCACTTTCTGTTATGCACGGACTCTGGCGGAATAGAAGTCTCCGAGAAACATAAACGATATGGAGTGAGGTTAAGAAGCATAGACGAACAGCCACAATGGAGGTGGCCGGATGGTGAAGGACGGGGATCACAGGGTCGTCAAAGACAGGAAGATGGCAAATATCGGCCAATTGCGTACACATTGAAAACCCTCACATAACACCAAAAGAATTGAGCACAAATCGAAAAAGAGGGCTATGCATTAGTATGGGCATACGAGTGTTTTAGAGATTTCATTACCAAAATCTGCATAACTTTAGAAACAGATCATAAACCATTAGTACTGATATTAAATTTGAAGGATATAGACGAGCTGACATTTAAATTACAATGCATGCACTTATGTCTCGCAAGATATTGGTATAAAATCTGATATATACCAGGGAAAGAATTAGGAGTAGCTGACATCTTATCAAGAAGGCCAATGGTTAATTCAGCAATGAATTAACCATTTAATTTTATTGTTTTTATTCAAAATAGAAACCATCCCCATAGAACGGGCCATTATAGTTGTCAATCTTAAAATCCTATATCACATTACACATGGTTAGATTATACCGGAGGCATGGAATTTCACTCGAAGAAAAATTCAACTCTATACATGGGACCCCCAAATTCTAATTAGCCCGGGGCCTCATGAAGCCATAACACGCCGCTGTTTTAAAGTAAGATGATTTATATAATTACAGTATATAAACTTTCAAAACAGGAGAAAGATAAATAAGAAGAGGATTTCTCATTGCTATCAAAATTAATCACTAAAAATTTTCAGTTCCCAGATGGCTTTATTCCAATCAAAAATGTTCTAATACAATACTAGATATGAAATGATAAATAAATTATTTTAAATAATGAGATATTTTCCTCTTTCAAAACTATTATACTGTACATACCATTTCTAGCAGATACAAAAATAAATTTCAGCTATTATACTGTACATACCATTTCTAGCAGATACAAAAATAAATTTTCAGAAAATTATTTTCACTAAAAGATATATGTATTATAGCAAAGTTTGAACTAAATTATAAATTATTTTATGAATGGAATTGAAATTGATATACACTTGTATATTCATTTATCAATATATCAACAAATAATGTTTTAAATAATCATCTGAAAAGTAATTATAATGTTGCTATTATCGCGGAATTATGCCTTATTTACCAACTTACATTAAAATACAACAAAGTTTTACTTCAAGTGCCCATAGTATATCTGCTACAATCCAGAAATTTTGATATATTTTTTTTCAGCATTTGTATGATCTTTGTGCTCAGATACAATAATTCAGTCTATCAAATAATTTATTTGTTTAATTTTTCAAACAGAATTATTATACTGGGCATTATACTGAAATACATTTTCAATTTTTGTTTAAAATTTATTTAATCCATTTTCTGTAGAATTAATGATGACAAAATCTTATCGTTAGTAACTTCGGAGCAATTCGAAGTGTATTAATTGGCATTATTTCAAACACATTTGAAGAATCAATGAAAAACAAGTCACAATTGCAAAATTGTTGACTTAAAAATGATAGTTGTGAAGTAACGTTAAAAATTTTGAAATATTATTTTTTACCATTTAAGTTTAAGTCCATAAAACGTTAAGGATAACTCTAAGGTGTTTCCATTCTAATTTATCAAAATATAGCGAAATTCCCGCTAAAAATATTTTGCAATGTTATGTTTGATTTATAAGATTCTACATGTAATTCTATAGAATTTCGTCTGCTATGACGGAGAAACTGACACCAACGCCGCCCTAGTGATTAAAATCTAGATCTTAATAGTTTTTCTTTTGTTATCGGTAGGAGTGGAATGACTATATATATTTATAGACCATGATAATATTTCAAAATCTTGGTAGTTAAAAATGTGAATTATACTGAAGAAAAATTAAAGGTTTCTTTCTGATTTATATTAATAGAATTGATTTATGTTTCTTTTTTGACTGATTTGTAAAATTGATGTTTAATTTAAGGGGCCAACAACAGTTATTAAATAAAAATAAAATTGTTTATATTAAAAAAATAATTCAAACATTAGTTATTTTCTAATCACAGTGGTAGATGCAGAGAGGCTGCTGCTCCTCCAAAGAAATTCGGTTCAATTATATTTTAATTAAAAACAATTTTACGATTATATTTTCTAATCGCAAATTACCCGTAATTATAAGTTTTATAGAGAAATTGAATTTTTACAGAACGGAAAATCACTTTTTAAAATTACATAAGACAAAAGCAATATTTCTGTTTAATTAAATATATATTTATATATACAAAATCTTCAAACATAGTATTTTCTGAATATATTTTTCTAATCATACATTTTTTACAATACGCTTTTTTATATATTTTTCTGTTAAAAAAATAATAATAAATAAAATAAAAAAATACTTTGGGCAGAAAATTTGCATTCAGTAAAAGCCAGCCATTTAAAAACTTTCCAACTACCGCAGTAAAAATTTTTCTGGATTCGTCTAATACATCAGCATTTGTCAATTATGCTGATGCTGATGTTGATTCCTTTCACCATGGATGTTTTATAATTTTATTTAAACAGCCTTTTTTAAAGTTAATTCTTAATTTTCAACAAAAAACTGCATTTTTAATATGTTGATCATGTCATTTAGAACTTTCACAACTGGATTCCCAGTTTCTGATCATGGATGTCTGTTTCTGACAGCAGGCTCTGCTCCACTTGCAGACTGATGTCTAGTAACCCTTATACAGAATGTAACAAAAAAGCGATCCGCTATTTTAAGGATGAGTAACAATTTACACGTCAAAATGATGATAAAAATTCCTAAGAACATAAGTCCGCAAATAGCTCTCCATTGAATTACAACTACAGTACTGTATTTATTTCGAGATGCTAATTCTGAAATAAACAGCCACAATTCTACCGTCAAAATCTCTACTGCAATCAACAGCAATCAAGTTGTCGATGCCTTCAATCATTCTATCAGTCTGGACTCAAAAATTTTTCAAAATACAATTTGGTATTAGTTTCTGTAAATGGATTATTACTCTTTTAAAAAAATGATAGATATACACTTGATGTAATAGGACTGAAGCATTTCAGCTCTAATGTATTATAATTCGCAACGATTTCCAAATCGACAAAACGATTTTAATAATTTATTAACAATGATTACCATGTGAGAATTCTTTCCAAAAAGTGCACCAACGGCTCAAAAGATGTAATGTCCATAACATTACATCTTTTGAGCACATAGAGATTTTTATCATTTAAAAATTTCACCCTATATAATAGCGGTACTTGAATAAAATAATTTTAAAATAATCTAATAAATAATTTTATTCAATATAAAATTCGAAACAATATAATAAATTTATAATACTTGTATAGTGTATGAAACAATTTTGCACATTGAGTTATAATTTTTAAAAATAATTTATATTTTAGCCGTTAGTATCATGTTAGTAATAAATTAATTTAGGGTAAGATTCTAGTTGAGCAGTTGCACGGGGATCTATGATAGGTACTCGTCGACTCGAAATTAAATTCTTACTTTAATAAAAACATCTTGAAAGCCCAAATAGTTTTGAATTAAATTTTTTTTTTCTTTCTAAAATTAGGCAATGTTTATTTTTAATCAGCGGTACATGTAAGACAATTTTTACTCATCCAATTCGAAAAGTTTAATAATTATATCAATAAATTCATAAAATTTTCGTGTCTGGGTTATTAAATAATCAATTAAACACATAAAATTTTTTGATAAACAATTTTATTTACAGCTATTACGATATACTGATCTGATTCTGTTAAATGTTTGCAGGACGTTTTTAAATGCAAATAATAAAATTTCTGTCAATAATTGCACATTTTTAGATTACTGATGAGAAAATGAATAAAAGGCTTTAAAAATTTATCAAAAAGTTATAATCAATCTTAGTTTATTGCTCAAATAGTGCCGACACTGATTGTAGGTCTATTTTCACGGGATAAAAATCATGCTGAAAGGAATCGTTTCCACATGAAAAATCTTGTTGACATTCTTATCTAGTATGCACATGAATGAGTAAAGAATCCATTTTTTTTTTTTTCTGAATGGTTGACAATAAAGAAAAAAAGATGTCGAGTTTCGCGACCCGTTTAAAGATATAGATGCCAACCTATAATATCCGGCTAAGAGTAAAGTAAATATATTTATTTATTTATTTTTTCTTCAAACATAACTAAATCACAAACTTCTAAAAGTATTTTAGAAACTTTAGAAATTATCCCGTGCACTGATATAAGAAAACGCAATCAAGTGTGCATCCAACCTAGTTTCCAGAAAATTATGGCAAATTGGTTGGGGCCATGCTTGAGTTGCCTTAGCTATTATTTTTTTCCTCGTAAAGTCAGCAGAAGCTGGCGTGAGAAATTAAGGCAGTACTTCTATTTTCTTCCACTTTTTTCTGCTTTCTGGGTGAAGGCAAAAAAGAAAGAATAGATTTAAATCTAATTTATCTCCCTCGGGAGTACACGGACAGCAGGAGCAACACGTAAACCCTTTTAACAACATTAAAAACGGATTTTCGTGATTGATTAACCGCAACTTTATCAGTAAACATTGCGCTCCAGGATCTCTCTCTCTCTTTTTTTTTCTCCTGTTTTCCTGGTAGCATTTCAGTTTAATAAACTCTTTTAGAAAGTTTTTCTAACGTTTCTCTTCGGGCAAACAGTAAGAGTACTTACTATTATCTAAATTCTTGCCCTTATAAGCATATATAGGAAGTAATAGTTGATAGATATCCCATTTTGATATGTAGTAGTAGCGATAGTGTTGACCTCATTAATAAATCTACTCCGACACGAGTTGTTTATAAAATAATAACTTAATTATCTAGTAATGATAATTAGGTCTTTGCATTTTTTAATAAATTAGACGTGAAACGTCTGTTTAAAAAAATTAATGAGGAATACCTCAGTATGATCGACGATGTGGATCCAAGCGTGTGCCAAGTATTTAGTGCTCTTTTTTTTTTGCTTATTACTCTTAACATACTTCGTAACCTCTAAAGAAAAGATAAGGTTAAAGAATATCCTTCTAGTTTTTTGTATAAAAAATAAAAATGAGGGTCACCCTGACATTGAATCAAGGTGATTGTTTTGACTCATATAGAGGAAAAGATCCTTCCCCCTTCGTGATTAATGCTTGTCTTCATAAAACCAGTTTGTAGGTCAGAAAACAATGTTACGATTTTGTTTAGTACTAAAAAAAGAAGAAATTATAATAATTAAATTACATGTTTATTAATAAAGTATGTCGATTTAGAGTTTTTCTATACCAAGCTACCGAGATACTGTTACAGTTGGAAGTAGATTGTTGGAGGGATGGCAAGTAGCAATTATAAAAGTGATGTTTGACCTCCAAAGAAAAGTATTTATGCCATTTTTGTTTTGTAGGTAGTGTCATTACGACGACGACAACAACAACACCCGAACAACCAAGGACGAATTCGACAAAATTGCAAAATACCTCAGAAGACACATCGCAGTACGGGCCAACTCTACAATCCTATCGTGATTTTCCTGCCGGTACTGGAGGTAAGGACACACTACTTTATTGTTAAGGCCAATATAAATCTCATTGACCCGTTCAGGCCCCGTAGTCATAATACAAGGGCAATTTCTCGATTTGGGCCTCTTAATTTTAGCTCTCTTTTGTGTCTTGTTCCCTTCTGTATTCATTGCCTTTCCTTCCTCCTTTTTTCGACAGAACTAGTTTCCTCAAAAAAAATCAGACAAAACAATATCTTTAGCCTTTGGCCACAAACTTTAAGGTGTTTTTTTTTTAAACGAACACATTTCAGATGAGTTTTAAAGTCTCTAATGGAGTAAGAAGTAATAATATGTGACTGAGTTATTGTTTTATAGCCTTAAGTCATTGCAAACAACTTTAATTAATTTTAATACTGTTTTTTTGCATTGTTAGTGATCTTATTATAAACTTGGCAAGTTGTAGTTTCGAAATTTTTTCAGTACTGTTTTTTTTTGCATTGTTAGTGATCTTATTATAAACTTGGCAAGTTGTAGTTTCGAAATTTTTTGTTATTATTCTAAAATTAATTCAGGAAAGTTGTCGATGCTCACTTCAAAACGATCGACAATAATTTCATAATTTATTACTTTTTTGACAAATATATAATTCAATTTTTTTTTATTTTCAGTTGGAAGTTGGCAAGAAATAGCCATGTACCCGAGTAAGGACAATAGAAATGGTAGAAATTTGGTAGAGACTACAGCAGCGGGACTTTCAAGTGCATGTAGTACTTGGCATTCTAACAGCCTGACTTTCCTCTTGATGTTTATGTGCTTAACATATCACCGATGAAGAAAAAGATCAAGTTTTATGTTGATAATTTATTTTGACACCTCATATTTACCATTACCTCATGGGTGAAGGAATTCATAATAAATTTAATGAATTTTTTTACATTGTTTAAATAAATTCTTTTCTTTAATAATTGCCATGTTTTTTTTCCCTCCTTTTTTTATTATTATTTCTTCAAGCACATACTGAATGGGTCGTTTTATTGCGCTTTTTATTACTGTAGCAGTAACCATGTTTGTATAGTAACATCTGATTAAATTTTTATCAAAAACCGTAAAGGTCATTGTACATAATACAGGTGCAATATAAAATCGCAACCTGAAGGCATGCTTCGAAAAATTGCCTCCATTTTTTTTTATTCGATTTATCCTATTTCCTCGCAGGTATCTATATATATAGGAGTTTTAAAATTATATAATTCGATATTTTTTCTATATTTGTATTTTTTTTTTCCTCGGTGTTTTTAATGAGGGAGAAAAGATTTTCTTTGGTATTTTGATAATTTGCTTAAAAATTGATTAGAGTCCTTTTAAAGAATGGGAAAAAAAACCGGAGAGGGAAACACCTGAAAGAGTTCGTGTCGGGCGAAAATACTTGACAAACAGGTATGACTGCGAAAATCGTGATTTGGTCCGCCCTTCTGGGAGGAAATGGCAAGAAAAGTCACGTGAGAAGAATAGCACATGTCAAGGGTATGAATGGGACTGCATTATCAATTCAAAAATAGTTTTGAAGGATCTAACGACTTGGAAGAAGTTTGGGGTTAAAGGATTAACGATTTCAAACGGTACAATCGATCTTCTTTTTTTATTATTAAAGACAGAAATCCTAGGATAAAACTGCACCAGCAAACTTGATACTAATATTGGGAACGAGTAAATGGAACCAGAAAAAGCAGAAAGTAATATGTACCAATATCACATTTGATCAAGAATAACCACTTAAGAATGCATTCTATATGTACTCCACATATTTCCCTTTAAGAGTCTTTGGCAGAAAGATAACGAGATATAATAAAAAGTTATAGCTCGTTCTCTTCCTTAATAAGGATATAATTATTAAAAGTAATAGGATACAAGAAGAATATATACATTAGTAGCCTACTTGTGCTTGAGAGAAAAGGGAGAAAGGTCAAAGCATAAATTAATGAAAAACCTTGTAAATTATGAAACAGAATGCTAATAAAGTAGAAAGTAAGGACAAATATTCCAAGAAAGGTAAACAGTCAAGTTTTTATTACGAGAAGGCATCATTGCAAATCGGATAAAATATGAAAATAATAGAGCAGAAGCAGAATCCAGACCGTAATAACAAACAAAGATAATGGTATGAATGGATGAGGAAAATGTGGAACTTGGATTATTGAAAATGGAACTGAGAAAGAGCATGAAGATACCAAAGGCAAACTAGGGTAATGAGGCAAAAAATTAAACATCTAACATATTGGAATTTGGATAAAAAAACGAATATAGAGTATAAGAACCGAGAATGGTACGTCCAAAATAATGAGTTGCAATAATTATTAAAAAAAAAAAAATTGAATTATTGTTCAAGAAAACTCTCTCATTAAAATTTTTGGATAAAGCAGAATCAGAACCATAATCATAAGTACGTATGCAAAAATTATGGAAGTTACGTTATTGAAAGCGTACCTTACAGTAGAAGAATAATGACACAATAAAGATGCTCAGGTAATGAAGAAGAAGAAGGAAAAAACTTGAAAATGGGAGTATAAAAAAGAAGTCAGAACGTTAGAAATAAATTCGAAAATAATGAGTTACAATAATTTTAAAAGAAACTTAACTTTGAATTATTGCGCAAGAGAAACTCTCTCATTAAAACTTTATCCGAAAAAAATTTAAATATTAATTTAGATTAATGTGCTCCAGGGAGAATCAAGAACATATTACGACCCGTTTCTTTTTTTATGAACAAAAATTTGAATTTTCTTGATATTTAAATTTTAATGGATTTTTTCAGAGCGAAAGGATTTTCGATATAAATTCAAATGTAAATGCGATCGGATTTATCGACTTTTTTTATTTTTTTATATTATTATTCCAGGTCGAGATAATGATGTCAGGTTGAATAGATAGGAGCGAAAGGATTTTCGATATAAATTCAAATGTAAATGCGATAGGATTTATCGATTTTTTTTATTTTTTTATATTATTATTCCAGGTCGAGATAATGATGTCAGGTTGAATAGATATTCCGAAAAATCCGATTATTCAGTGATGCATAGATATTTGAATAGAAAGAAGTGCTATGAGAGATAGGCAAGTATGTATATATACATATATTATACACATTTTTCATAATTTTGTTGTTAATGAATATTTTTTTAATGACTGGAATCTTCCTTATAATAACGAAATTTATTTCCTTGACGATTTTCATCTACAGATCATATTTCAATAGTTAAAATAATAACTAAAAAATTACTGATTCAATACTGTATTTAATTCCTTACAAGGATTTGTTCTACTTATTACTGAATTTGCAAAACTTACAAATGAAAGCCGCCTCTAAAAAAACAATTAAGCGCCTAAATTAATATTTAGATAACAGATGGCGCCACACATGAAATAATTTTATTATTATTTAAGCAAACGAATTAATTGTAGTTAAAAATTACAAAATTAAAACCTAAAATTTTAATTTAAAATTTAAATATTAATAATTTAAATTTAATTTGAATCGTAATCATATTATTTATTTACAAGCAAAAAAAAAAAGTTTCATTACGACCTAAAAAACAATTAAGCGCCTAAATTAATATTTAGATAACAGATGGCGCTACACATCAAATAATTTTATTATTATTTAAGCAAACGAATTAATTGTAGTTAAAAATTACAAAATTACTTAATAATAATAAAATTTAATCTGCTACTATTCAGATACGCCACATCAATCCTGCTAAAATTTTGAAAATGCCAGACGCCGCGGCGTCGGAACGGCGCGCCGTTCCAATACTTCCAGAAAACACGCAGTTTAACCCATTTACATACATTCTTTCCCACGGATCGTGTTCTTTCCTTTGCCGCTCAGGAATGTAGGATTGGCGTGGAACAAAAGACTTTCTGTTTGTGGACAAAGACGATCTAGGCGCGCCACATTCCAAACCTTCACGAAAGATCGCACGATTAGAACGCGCGTCAAACCCGTGGGAAAGAGTGTCCGTGTATAGCCAGCTATTGCAGTCGGAAGGTTAAATAGAAATCGAAAAGAGAGCATCGATTTTATAATGCAAGCATAATAGTACACCTTCTATTGAAAGTGTACTATTAAGAAACCGATCATTTATTATTAGATATTATGTAAAATTATCATTCAAACTTAAATAATAATAAAATTGATTTTCAATTTATGCTAAGGTGGAATTATTTTTCTGGCCTTTGTAAAATATATTTAACGAATTTAAAAGCTTTTTCGATATTAATATTTTCATATTTATAAATTTTAGATATAAGAAATAGTTTTGTTGCTTTAAATGAAGAAGCGAATTTATTAACAGATGAAACAAAATTTAAAAATGAGAAGAAAAGAGGGGAAAAACGAAAAAAAAAAAAAAATGTATGACGAAGTTTCACAATCTAATTCCGATGAGATTATATTTCATTATTACAGTCAAACTCCGATAAGACGCTACCATCCGTTCGGCGAGATTTTGACAGCTAATTGGGGTTGACGGTTATCGGTAGTATATCCTTGTAGTATAGTAATGAAAATGAACTCCGAATTTATTAAATTTAATAAAATACTGTACTGTACAAATATACTGTATTTATTAAATTTAATTAATATATTTAATTAAATGCTTGATCGAGATTAAGTTTATACGTGTAAATGCGAACCTGATTTACTGATCATGATTAAACTGCAAACAACGTGATTAACTTAACCAAGTTTCCAGAACTTGTTTAATTGCCTTTCTACTTGGTTATTGGCGTCTCTCCGCGGTCCACTACATCGGGAAGAAAACATGTTTAAAATGGCGGATCACTCTGTTATGTCGAAATTGTAAAAGACGTAATAATAATTGGTCTGATAAGGAAATTACATCGCTGTGCGATGTTTGGAAAGAATACTTAAATGATCTTCAATCACAAAAATGTAATTCTACCGTCTACGAAAAGCTAAATAAAACACTCCTTAAAAGAATTAAAATAAGAGACGAATATTTATTTCAATATTTCCTCCTGTAAATGATCATGGCGATGAAATGCTGTCAGACAGGGATGGGCAATCCGCGACCCGAATTAACATATTGTGCGGCCCGCGTCGCACAAAATATTGCAAAATAAATAAATAAAATAAAAAAAACCTTAACGGAGAAAACGAAATACGGATTTTTATAGCAATTTTTTTCAGTAAATATAGAAAATGCACCAAATGAACTTCAATTGGAGATAATAGATTTATAAAGTAATTTAAATTTGAAAGATATACTTTTAATTAAAGAAAAAAATATTCTAAAACTTCTATCAAAGAAAATCAATTTCCCAACTTAAGGAAGTATGCAGCAAAAATTCTATTGTTAGTCTCAACAGCTTATGTATATGAACAGTTTTTTCTTGCAATATGTTCAGTAAAAGTAAAACAAGAAATCGACTAACAGACAGTTCAGAAATAATTTAAAACTAGCTGTGACTAATATTCAACCATATATTTCAGATATATTACGTTCATATCAGTTCCATAAATCACATTAAGTATACCTATGTTAATTTATAATCATTTATGAATAAATAATTGTGATTTATCCGCTTTTTTTCCGTGTGCAGCCGCTTCAGTTCGAACGTTTTAAATGTGAAAAAAGTTGCCCATCTTGCTGCATAACAACTAAAAGCGGTGAGTTCTGCGGACCAAAGTGAGCACTCCCTGGTATTATACAATGGTACATTTCTAGACCAGCCACTAGCCAGGTTTAGAATCTAGACCGCATCTTCTTGTGCATGCGTTCAATTTTTATAATTTAACACATGCGCAAGAAAGTATGTAGAATCCTCCATATTTAATTTGAATTATTATTGAGTGAAATATAATTTAAAGAATATATTAAATGTTTTAAGTGCAATTTAAAACATTCTTCATTTCTTTACTTCGAACTTCCGCCCATATTATTGACGTCATCAATAATGCTCCAGATACTGATTACTGTCCGACCAGCTTAGCTGTGACTATCGACACAAGTACGCGTGAACGTCCAGTGACAAATTCTGAACGAAGAGACTAACTGAACGAGTCCAGTAACAAATTAAGGATGACAGTTTAGCACATGGATGTTTTCAAACGCGATATATCTGAACGTGCGCTAACTGAACGAGTCCAGTGACAAATTAAGGATGACAGTTTAGCACATGGATGTTTTCAAACGCGATATATCTGAAGTTGAATGGAAGTTTATTGTAATGTCGAATGCTAAATGATTAGTTTCGACGTTGAAAATAGTATATTTAACAGAACTTAATATAATATTAATTCAATATTCCCACCCATCATTATACCGACTGCGACTCTCTCTTTCGCGTTTGGACTCATCCACCTTAGCTAGGCGCGGCTTTCGTGGACGGACAATAGCTGAAAATTTTCAAACGACGGGGGCGCATAGGAACTGTAGTAACAGCCAAGATTTATCCGCCGACCGGTATAGTCAACGTCTTTGCAATGCTCGTAAAACCGCGATTTATCTGAACGCCGTCTAGACCCTGTTTTTGACTATAGAAACTCCGTTTAAACAAGTCGGCCGGATGGCCGCGTGGTAAAGCTTCGGCTTACCACCCTGGAGGATCCGGGTTCTGTGACCGTGGACTATAGAAACTCCGTTTAAATAAGTCGGCCGGATGGCCGCGTGGTAAAGCTTCGGCTTACCACCCTGGAGGATCCGGGTTCAAATCCGGGTTCCACACCTCTCAGTATTATCATGAGGTGGTCCGGGCCCGGCCTGTTGAACCCGATCCTTCAACCATCCGGTTGACCGGGTTCAAATCCGGGTCCCATACCTCCAATTTTTCAGGAGGGGTCCTGCCCAGCCCATTGAACCCCATCCTTCAACTATCCAGTTGACCCCATCATGGCCTGTTGAACCCCATCCTTCAACCATCCGGTTAACCCCATCATGCGGGACCCACACCTCCAATTTTTGTCACACACCTCCAATTTTTCAGGAGGGGTCCGGGCCCGGCCTGTTGAACCCACATCCTTCCATCTGGTTGACCCCATCATGGGTGCTGGCCAGCCTGTGATGGGAGCATCGCCGCCGCTAGATACAGAATATCCTATGAGGATATGACGGCGTAATAAAACTAACCTAACCTAACTAACCAAAGATTATATCCGGGCCGCCAGATACAGAATATCCCATGAGGATATGGCGGCGTAATAAAACAAACCTAACCGTTTAAACAATCGACCCTTAGACTTGGCCATGGTCTTTAGATAGTATAGTCTGGGCACTCGTTTCGAAGTTTGTACTGTCATTCCTGTTAACCACCAGATGTCACATAATTCTCATCTTCAGTCAATTCCTTCAAACGTTTGCTTTTTTAATGGGCTTTTCAAATACTATATTTCATAAAATTAAACAATCAAAAAATTTATTGATCTTTTGTAATCTCATTAATCGCGTATTTAATCTTCTGAAAAGGCATTCGCTTTTAATTATTTCTTGATTATTTTAAATACAACGTTTTATAAAATAAAACATTGTACTGTATTTAAAATAATCAAGAGAAATAAATTTTATTGATTGTTTATTTTATGAAACATTACATTGATTAAATAAATTTGATTATTTTATTTTATAAAATAAATAATCAAAAAAATAAATTTGATTATTTTAAGTAATCAATAAAATTAATCTTTAATTAAGATTTATTTTCACACTTTGCAAAGAAAAGTATGGAACAATTTAATTTAATCAATCAAATAAATGCTTAATATTTTATATGGCTTTTTTTATTAAATCGAAAAGGGCCCGATCGCTCGGGCGATACACTTTTTTAAGTGGAGCCCGGACCAGAGTCTTGTCATGGGCCTGAAAACTTCTCTCGGCGGCTCTGCATACTACAATATTTATTTTTAATAAGCTGCATCGCCCAATCTTCTATTCCACCGGTGGGTAAACCGTGGCCCTCGTAATAGCCATAATGCCTAAAATTTTATCAATACATTGAATGCAAAAAATCACCGTCTGCTCCGAATCTTAATAATATAGTCTTTGTGTATTTTCTAGAAATGTAAATAAACAATAGAGTCATATGGTAAAATGTAAATGTCACTACAATGTCATTTCATATAAAAAAATTTTTTAAGTGCGGCCCCCTAGTTATATTTCATTGATACAATACGGCTCCTTTTCTGCAAAATTTTGCCTATCGCTGCTCTATTCGAAAAGTGTATTGCATGAATCTGTATATGATATTTCAGAGACCCACTTCATCTTTCACCTTCCAATTAGTCATACCATTGGTGTGGGATGCTCTTTGTGAACCCTGGATTAAGTTCTTTTTCTTATATAGTTTAACGTGTTGTTCCTTCTGTTGGGTACTAAACAGAAGGGCATTCCAATGCCCATCACCGATCGTCCACACACCTGATTGGTTAGTGATCAGGAGGAGGATGACGTTCAACGAACTGGGCCCGAAACTAAAAAACTACTACTGAAAAAGTTTTTGTAAGTATGGGATGAAGGAATTGAATACATATTCCCCAAGGTGATTAAAAAAATCTCTAATGAATCGAAAATTACTTAAGAGCATTTGTCTCACAATTTTCCTAAAGTACAGTATATGAAAATTAAGATTTTTTCAAAACATATACGAATTGCTAATTTGGTATTAGAGAACACCATCGATATAGACCTATATATATCTATATATCCATGGAGTAATGAATCGAAACTTACTTAAGAGCATTTGTCTCACAATTTTCCTAAGGTACAGTATATGAAAATTAAGATTTTTTCAAAATATATACGAATTTCTAATTTGGTATTAGAGAACACCATCGATATAGACCTATATATATCTATATATCCATGGAGAACATGTATATTGTATTTTATTTTTCTCAATCACAGAGTAGTATATCTCTGTGTTTCTCAATATTGTACTATATATTTATCGAGTTTAGTAAATATCTTTATCACGTTTTTAAATTTAATTTTTATTTTTGGTAAGAAATTATATGCAGTAATGAAAATATTTTATATAATAAATTTTTAAAATTCATAATATTTACTATATATTTATCGAGTTTAGTAAATATCTTTATCACGTTTTAAATTTAATTTTTATTTTTAGTAAGAAATTATATGCAGTAATGAAAATATTTTATATAATAAATTTTTAAAATTCATAAAAATATACACGATTTAAACATAATAGTATAAGTATCATAGTTGATAGGGGGCGTATACATAGGGCATTGGCTCTAGATTTAGTGAAAATAAGTTTTGCAATTGAATGTCTTTCCTGTAGAAACTTCAGTTATTAAAGAACTCGTAGATAATTAGTTAAATAATAAAAACGTTTCATATTTCGTTAATTGACACTAAAATTGAAAATGAGCGATTTTTTATGGAGTTTGAAGAACGGTGATCTTGATCAAGTAAGAGAACAAGTCGAAAAAAATGTGAGTTCTGTTTTCTTAATAATTTTTCTAAATGCTAAATTATAATTATCAATAAATATTAGCATAAACGTTATTTTTATATAAAAATTTATTTTCTGTTAGTAACTGGATAATGACTAAATATATATGCTGTTTGGAATATAATTGGGTAAGGATATTGGAAGATCCTCGTGAATCAGACAGTTATGAAACATTTTGGCAAGAATTCAATCCCACATTAAGGGATAGTCAAATTATGCAACTTAAACAGAAAATAATTTAATTGATAATTAAAGATGAAGCTTTGTGATGAATTAAACATAAAAGTTTATATATGCTTAATGAGATTTTATGTGAAAATTATTTACATTAAGCTATAGATAAGTTGTTTGTTTTGTAAATTAATCATAATTAATTAATTGGTAATTTCCTTGAGCTTGTTGCAAGAAATAAATTATATAATATACTAAGATAGTTGATTAGTATAAAATAAACTTTTCATATGAAGAAAATTTATAAATTTCATTCTGTTCTAATTCAGAAAAAATATATACATGCATATTTTAAAAAAATTAATGAAATGAAATAATCTTATACAAATTAAAAATATAATAATTTTTTTTTATAGAAACAAATTAAATAATTTCATATTTATTCAAAAAAATTATAATAATTACTAGTATCTTTTTAAATGTTTGCTAATTATCTATACAAACAAATCAAATAAATTTAAAAATAATTTAGATTTGTTTTAACAGATGCCATTTATTACACTTTATTTTTTGTAAACAATATTTGGTGAAGTTTGGAATAGGAGAATTGTGCCACAAAAATCAACTATCCAACTTTTAAATTAAATATTAGAATGCATTTAAACATGAATTTATTTATCTTTTGCCATTAACTTTTAATAAATTACCTAATTAGTTGTAAAAGCTGTTAATTTGTTAAAAGTTTTGTTTTGATAAAAATACTTTTCTGAAAAAATTTTTATAAATTAATCAGAAATTAATTTAAATGAAAAAATATTTCAATTATATAATTAATTAGATAATAGAAGAGTTATGTAGGCTGATTCCACATTTTTTAAAATATTTTTATAACAATTTATTTGAATGACTTCATATGAACTTTATATAATATTTGGTCAATATTGTTTTTGGTAATTTAAAATTGAATAAAATCAAACTAAATTATTAATCAAATTTTCAAATTTCTGATCAAATGCAATTTAATAAAAATACAATTACAATTTCAAGAAATAAGTGAGATAATTTTTGTTAATAATTAGTCCAATAAATAAAGGATGCTAACTATATACATATACTATAGGAACCTCTTGGTAAATGCAAAAAAATTCTTTGTAACTATTTCATAGTATATTTTATAGAAAATTTCCAATAATACAAATTGTTTAGTGTATAGATATATACATCTTTTCAGAAAAATTTTAATTATAAATAGTATCAAAATAATAAGATATTAAGTAAAATATAAATCTGATTCAGAAAAGGTCAATTATTATACAGTTAGCTTATAAATTTTATTCATGTCCTAAACTAATAGTTGTGTTGCTTATCAAATGAACTGTTTAAAATTAATATGAATCATTGCTTTATCATTCAAGTTTATAATTATTTAATAACTAAAGTATATAATTATTTACAATACAAAATTAAACAAATAAAAATAAATTTAATTCTTTAAAAAATATATACTGGTATATGTTCAAACATTCATCATTCACTGCTATATAATATGTTATTCAATCATTTTACTACTATTAAATAGAATTGATTTTTAACAAAACATAAATATTTAAAATAATAATAATAATATACCAAAATGCTGAACACATTTTTGTATCAGAATTTTTTTCCTAAAACATATTGGGGATTATGAAGAATTTAATGTTTTTTTAATTGAAATTTCTTTAATGCATGTATAAAAGTAACACCACACACAAAAACACAAATACAAATTTGTAAAAATATATAATTTTATTTAAAAAAAATTGTATTTTTTATAGGCAATTCAATTTAATAAAAAAATGAATATGATTAATATTTATATAACTGATAATTCTAAATGTTTTTCCTTTTCATTATTTGTAATTGTGTTGCAAAACAAATGAAAATTATATTTTATTATAAATTTTGCATAAAAGTTCTTGTATTAAGTACAGTTTCTATATTATAGAAGCTGCTGAATTCAGAAATAAATCATTTTATACTAGTAAATAAGCTAGATTATAGGCCTAGGGAAGATAGTTATGAGAGAATGATAACAATACAAAAGCTACTTTTTTTTCTAGAATTAGGCTATAAAATCTTAATTTTTAACTTTTGACTTCATGTTTTTTCAAATTTGATTAAAAAGAATCTATAATGATCCCCAATCCAATAGTATATTAGAAGAGGCTAACAATAGATATTTATTATATGCATATATTTTTATTGATATTGATAGAATATATTTTTTTAATTGAAAATATTAATTGTTAATTTTTGTCATAAAAAAATATATGTTTACATAAGTACATTTTTAATAAAACTACAAATTAGATTAATAATGAAAACATCAGATACATAATTGTCTCATAGCTATTTGATTTCATGCTCTCTAATTTGACAAACACTAGTTTTGCACAGTAAAATTGAATATAACTCAATCATTGTAGGATTGTAAAATTTCATAGTATTTATTAAGTAAGATTAATGACAGATCATTCTAATACATTTGATTTATTATGTGATTTATAGGATTGAATTTCATTTATTAACATAATCTGAAACTAATATCATATAGCATATATTAGTTTCAATTGCAATAATTATAAACTAACATTATATATATAATCTCTCAAATATTAAAAAGTTTATAATTAGAAATTTCAAATGGATTAAATTCTTTTACTTAGAAAATTTTTTATTTAAAAAATTTTTTATTTAAAAAAGTAATCCTCTTCCAGTTTTAATTGAAATGGGATATGTGGACAACCAAAAATATTTTTGAAATAAACAGAACATCTTTACAGAAGATTGTTATGAATTTACAAAAAGAGGAATTTTGATTAATTTGAATTTTGTACGAATGTTTGTAATAAATTTTTCAAATATTTTAAAAGAATTAATGTGGATTTAGTCAGTCATATTCAAAAAGAAAACTGTCAATGTATTAAGAAAAAAATTATATAATTATATTACTTTAGAATAAAACGAGTGGGCATGTTTATATTTTAGAAATATGAATTTTACCCTCATAAAAGTTTTTTAGATCGGTTGGCAAACTGTGGCTTGTGAGCCATATGCAGCTCTTTGGGTATGTACATGTGGCTCTGAAGTAAAATTGAAAATGAAAATAAAACTATCAGAGTTTCATTTATAAAAATTTTAAAGAATTTTATTCACATAATAGTGATCATTTGTTTTATAGTTCTTGCAAAACTTCATGGCACTAAGATGTGCGAAGCGTGACGTCAAGGAGGGAAAGGCAAGGGTGGGGATATATAGAGGGAGTGGCGGGGATAGTTGACCACATAATAGTCAACTCATTGCTCACACTAATTAAAACCAAAGATCAGTTTTTATATAATTTTTTTCTTCATTTACATTTTCCTTATTTGTAAAATATATTTATGGCCCTCAAATAATTTATAAATTGTTGTGAGTGACAGTTTGGCTCTTCAGTCTCAAAAGTTTGCCAACCCATGTTTTAGATGAATCTATTTTAATAATTTAAAATCTTAGCATAGGAACAAAATTTTTATTTTTTAAATGAGCTGTTTATCAAAACTGTATTATTAACAAACTGTGCTTTTTTAAATAATCTTAGGTTATAGATTAATAATTTGAACTTTATATTCATTTTTGCAGTCTGTCTGTTATTGAGCCAGATTTGAATATAGTTCTTGTTAATAATAATTAAAATTTTGATTTACTATAATGCAGTATTGGATATTTTATTTTAAAATTAGATATCTTGGATGATTTTACAAAAAAATGTTTTGAGATTTCATTAAATTAATTAATTTCAATTCAAAATATCCATTACATTGAAAAATAGTTTGATAGATTTAATATTCAATTTCTTGCTCTTTTTCATGTCATCATTAGTATTTAGATATTTTTTTAATATTTATATAACTATAAATAGAAACTATCACTTGTTTTTAGTACTTGAAGGTGGGTTATATCTGAAAATATTAATTAGTTTCTCTCAATAAATTAGTTTCTAAATGATGATTATTATTAATGATTACAAAACTTATTTGATTTAACATTATTCATGAATTGCTTATGATCCAATAAAATGTCCTTATTAAATAAAATACAGCTGTTTTGTATGTCCAGTTGTTTGCAAATTGAATAATATATTTATATATCATGTAATTTATATCTAATAAATGATATCAACTATTTTATTGCTCCATATCTGCTTCAGATACATATTCAAGAAGATAATGTAATTAAATTTTTGACTCAAAGGATTTTCCAAAATTTATAGCATATAACTTAAAAAATCATAATTGTCTATTTTATTAATGTTGATATAATTTTGGATCAATTGTTTAAAATGGCTGCCCAGGCTTTTAACTTCCTTGGGTCACATTTGAAGAAAAAAAAATGTCTCGGGCTGCAAATAAAATATGCTAATTCCAGCAATAGTTATTAAGCAAAAAAGTTAGTAAATAATGTACAATACATGAATGATATCCACCATGACAAATAAGCAAAAATATTGTAGTATAATAATCATTGATATATATGATAATAATCTTTGACCTCTCCTTTCAGAAATTTTTTAAAATTATTGAGTAGGTCAAGAAGTTTTAATCACTGAAATAAGAAATATTTTAGAAAATGGAAATAGGAAATGTAGATAGATATTTAAATAATAAAAACTTCATTATTTTTTTATATATTTTATGTACAGAAATAAAACAAATTTCTTTTTTTTTATTAGTGGGATATTTGATGATGGTACGGCAAATTTCAAAAAATAAAAAAAAAATAAGTACAGTCTATGACACAAAAGTTTTGACATCTACCGTAGGGGCTGTATTAGAGGAAGTAGTTTCGATTGTAAAGTTCAATTCAAAATATCCATTACATTGAAAAATAGTTTGATAAATTTAATATTCAATTTCTTGCTCTTTTTCATGTCATCATTAGTATTTAGATATTTTTTAATTTGAATGTTTTAAGGAAGTTTATGATTTTATGTTGAGCCATGGGTTGGATAGCCCTGGTTTAAAAGATTTAAAAAGGCTTTAAATTTAACTTGAATACAAGGAAAAATATCCCTTAGACAAGTTTGTGAATACAAGAATTCTAAAATAACTCCGAGAATATCTAATAAGAATAAATGTACAATTGTTGGAATCTTATTTGAGGTTTTATGAAAAACAAATAAAATCATATTTAAATTTTAAAGTCAAAATTAATTTATAGTAATATCTTATTCAGACTTCATCGGATTAATTAATAAGGAAAAAATTATCCATTAAATTATTTTAGGTTAAAATTACAAAATCTAAGAGAAAAATTCAAATTTATAATAATAATAATAAACACATGTAGGAAATGCCACATAGCACCCGAAATGATTCAACACATTATGTCAGGTTGCAAGCTGTTTGCACAAACAGCTTGCAACCTGACATAATGTGTTGAATCATTTTGGGTTATATCATAGACAAACAAAACCCAGGGGTTTTGTTTATCTATGATAGTGATGTCTGGTCTGTTACCCTGGTATATCTTGGGATGTAGTTCTAATGTTTTGAGGCTTTTGTGTAGTGTGTGAGGGATTACTCTTATGTCTAGTGTTTTGAGGCTTTTGGATAATGTTTAAGGGATTACTCCTGTGGAGGAGAGAATGATGGGTACTATAACTACCGAAGAGATTTCTTCTGTTGAGGAGAGAATGATGGGTACTATAACTACCTTTTGCATTCCCCATGCAGATCTAGTGTTTTGAGGCTTTTGTGTAATGTTTGAGGGATTACTCCTTGAGAAAATAATGATAGGTACTGTGACTACCTTTTGCATTCCCCAGAGATGCTTAATTCTAGTGTTTTGAGGCTTTTGGATAATGTTTAAGGGATTACTCCTGTGGAGGAGAGAATGATGGGTACTATAACTACCCAGGGATTATTTCGCAAAGACACTTAATTTCTTGTGAAAGTTCTATGTATTTGCTAATTTCCACAGAGATGCTTAATTTCTTGTGAGAGTTCTGTGTGTTTGCTAATTTTTTGGGTGTTTAACTTCTTGTGAGAGTTCTGTGTATTTGCTAATTTTTTGGGTGAATGCATCCCGATGTTGTGTGTGTCTGGTATTGAGATGTCTATAATGTAGTTAACTTTTGTTGATGTGCCTGTGTCTGGTATTGAGATGTCTATAATGTAGGTAAAGATCGGAAGAGCCAACTTTGTTTTGTTTGTCTATGATGATTATTGAGATGTCTATAATGTAGATAACTTGTCTGAGAATGATGTAGTATAGAGATGTCTATAATGTAGGTAACTTTGTTTTGTTTGTCTATGATGTGAGAAATATCTATAATGTAGGTAACTTTTTCTGCTTGTCTATGAGAGTGATGTCTGTTCTGTTGTGGTGTATAGTTTTGTCTGTTAGGATTGTTCTGTCGTAATACATCTTGTGTGTTGAGTTTTTTAGGATTGTGTCTGGTATGTATTGTTCGATAATTAATGTTTTTTTTTTCATATTTTTCAAAGTGAATTTATTTATATTAACAACAAACATTAATCAATGTGTTTTAATTAAAAAAATACTAAACAAATAAACAAAAGCATATTTTTAAATGAAGAAATATTTAATATTTATACATATGTATATATATATTTAAATTTACAATTTTTTTTGTACATTACTGTATGGCATTGTACATTGAGTACACACCAACAAAATGTGCGTGATCTAAACCATTGAGAGATAATACAGCTGGAGAATTTAAAAATTATAACTGGGGAATATAAAGAAAAAAATATATAACAATGTAAAACATTAATAACATTTTCTCTTAGCTACAACTATAAAAAAAAAAAACAAAAATTCTGAAGAGTTTTAAATAAAATAAACGACGGATGACGTCAATAAGCATTATAACGTCACATACTATGTAATACGGAGACTAAATTGAATCACGTGACTTCCATTTAAATTTGAATTTTGTTGTATTTGTTTTTTTTCCCTTGTTTCGTTTAGAAGAATCTCCGAAAAGCGGAAAATATTTGACGAACAATCATTCGATTTTGTTTTACCTCCAATCGATCGATTCATCAAATTCAATCAAAAGAGACGATGCACATTTAATTTTTTTTAATGATTTTTTGGTTGGATGATGTTTATGGTTATCAAGTTGTTTCCAAATTTTCTAATTTTATCGTGCAGAGACGTTCGAAATCCGCTGCTTCTTTTTCTAGAGCTTCTATTAGAGTTTGGGCTGATTTTCGTTCGACTGAAACGAGAAAAGTACATCCGTTATACAATATATGATGTATTGTTCTAGAAATTATTGAAAGTTGCACAAAGATATACTGTATTTATTAAAAAAAAATATTTCTGAATACTACAAGAAATGCGGACATCTTTAAAACAGATGGACTATAAATGTTTAATGTATGGTACAGAGTGTTTAATGTCCAGTATATATTAAATAAAAGTTTTGTTGAAATATAAACTGAACATATTAAGAATAATGTGAAATGTACACTAAATTTATGTACTTTTCCAAAGAAATATACATTAGACAAGCGAATTTTTTAACAATTCTGAAATATACTTGCATATATTGAATGAAATACCTTGAAATATACATTTTAAAGAAGAAATATAGTAGTGATATGTACATATGTATTTTTATATACGTTTCTTTCATATGAAATGTACATATAACTTCAGCTGATTATGAAATATATTGTTTCAGTAATTGAAAATTTTTTAAATTTTTTATAATGTACATATGTATTTTTTTATATATGTCTCTTTCACGTGAAATGCACATATATCTTCAGCTGATTATGAAATAAAATATAGTAGTGATATGTACATATGTATTTTTATATATGTCTCTTTCACGTGAAATGCAAATATATCTTCAGCTGATTATGAAATATACAGTTTCAGTAATTGAGAATTTTTGAAATGTACATATGTATTTTTTATATATGTCTCTTTCACGTGAAATGCACATATATCTTCAGCTGATTATGAAATATACAGTTTCAGCAATCGAAAAATTTTTTAATTCTTTGAAATGTACATTTAAAAAGATTTATTGGAATATATTTCATATAAAATGTATCTAATGAATATTATTCATACATTAATTATTATTATTATTATTATTTTCATTATATTAACGAAATTTCTGAAATACAGTAAAAATTTACGATTTAATAATATTAAATAAAAGAACAACATTAATTTACAAAACAGTATTCGTTAATGAAAATATTTTTTTACCCTATAGAAACTTATTTTATCCGTATCAGTTTTCCTCATTAGTATTTGCACTGTGTTGCATGTGCAACTCTTTTTAACGAATTTATTAAAAGATACATCGCGTGACTTTTTAAAATAATGAAGAAAAATAAAAGAATGCAACAGCACCAGAAAAACAATTATTAGAGATAATTAAAACATGAAACTCTGGTTTATAGAAATATAATATTTAGCCTATAAGAGAAAAAGTTTATTTTATGCAATTAAGTTAAAACTAACGGATAAGTAAGTAATAATGAATATAATAAGGCTAGTGAAGTGCAAGCAGACTATCATTATGTAAAATTAATGATACACATCCTGATCGTCTCCAACAAACGTTGCTATTCTAATGCGAACAATTGCTTCTCTAACTATAATTTGTCTCTAATTCCTTTTTTTCTAACTAAATTTAAGTCGTTTGATTAAAGAGAATCACAAGACAATAACATTAGCCGGAATAGAAGAGGAATTGCTAATAAAAGACTACGTAAACTTTATATAAGACGAGTCAGTTTTGGAAATTGTAACTAAGAGAATTGCTGCCGAAATTCTTCAAAAGTATCGATAGGAAAAACAAACTTGATAAAGTCGATATTATATGGAGAATCATTGATTGATTTTTTGCTTTTACTTTGCGAGATACTTTCTTCTCTAGAGATTCTCAAGTTACTCTGGAGACAGAATTGAAACCATTTAGTAATAAAAAAAAGGTCTCATGTTGCCGAATCATGCGAAAAAGAGGAAAAATATAAGAATATTTTTTACAGATTTAAAAACGTTGATAAAGTAAATACCATTTCGTTTATATGTTTCAAAAACATTAAAAAATTTACACGGTTATTATATGAATATTTTTAAATAAATATCAGCATTATGAAAAAAAATGCAGGATTTTTTAAAAAGCTTTATTGAAATATACGATAAATATGTATGCATATTTTAGATTCTAGAATATTTTGAAATGTAAACTGAATGTATATTTCATATTCTAGAATATCTAAAAATATGCACAATGTTTATCTCGCATTCTAGAATATCTAGAAATATACACAATGCTTACCTCGCATTCTAGAATATCTAAAAATATACATAATGTTTATTTCGCATTCTAGAATATCTAGAAATATACACAATGGTTATTTCGCATTCTAGAATATCTAGAAATATACACAATGCTTACCTCGCATTCTAGAATATCTAAAAATATACACAATGTTTATTTCGCATTCTAGAATATATAGAAATTCACATTAAATATACTTATGTGATTTTTGTATACTTCCAAAAATGCTCACGTAAAGTAAATAAGCATTTTAGTGCACATTTTGAAATGTAAAATATAAAACTTTTAAACATTTTTCACTTATAGAAAAGATTTCTGAAGGTCATGATTCATATAAATTACTGTAAAAAAATACTTTAAAAATAAATACTGTACTAAAGATTATTAAAGAGAATTACAACCTATTCATTTAATATTAACTCTTTAAAAATAAATACTGTACTAAAGATTATTAAAGAGAATTACAACCTATTCATTTAATGTATCCGAGTAGAATTAACTCAAAATCATAATTAGTAACATTTCTGAACAATTAATCTCAATTAGTTGTATATTAAAATATTAACATACTTCAATGCTATTTTTCGTACAAGTTTTCTAATTTTTTTTTCGTCAATATTCTGTTACATTTCTTCCAAACAGCTACTTCCACATCACTTCCTAAATCTAATAAGCTAAGTAAGAATAATTGTTTAAATTCAATTAGTATTTATTACAAAAGGTTAACAACCTGTTAACAATCTACTTATCCAATTATTTCAGTTTTTTTGGAAATTGGCGATTCTTATTATCTAATCAATGTCACAAATAAATTTTGATGATGCTTTGTCTCAAAAATCGTAAAAACAACATTACTAACACTGTTCGTCTGATAGAAGTATTTAATGTAACATTCTGTATTAATCTATAGATTTAGGAGTTTTAATGATTCATGATTAGCATTAACACGGTCATTAAAGCTAACTGAATAATTCTGATAAGAATTTAAAGTTCTACAGTAACATATTTGTCATGCAATCAACTGAATACATTGTCTCTCGGTTGAAATTTTACGAGTGTTTTGGGATTGCATGGATTAGTTACGAATTTTTGAATATTTTAATAGAAGTTTCTAAATAAATTTGATTAAAAAATAATAATTAATTAATAAATTTTATCCAAAACAATACCAGAACATTTTTATTAACAATAAAAATTATTCACGTTACTTTTATTCAAAGATTGAGAAACTATAGATTCAAATTGGAGAAAAAGGATTCAGAGTTTTTTTATTGTATGGATAATGCCTCTAAAAATATTTGAATTTAATATCATTTAATTGTGAATGATATAAAATCTAAATTATTTCAAAGTAGTTTATCTAATTTATAGTTTCAGCTTATTCGATTATTTGAATATTCTAGAATGCCTTCATAAAAATATTACAAATTCTAAAATACACAGTGCACAATACTGTATTCTAGAATATAGAAAATAAATTTTAGTGTACATTTCAACTAATAATTTTAGAAAAATGTACATTTCATTGTTGGATATACATTTCATTTAATGTATTGTGCTTTTCATTGTTGGATGTATATTTCATTTTTTAATATATTGTACTTTTCATTGTTGGATGTATATTTCATTTTTTTAATATATTGTACTTATCATTGTTGGATGTACATTTCATTTAATGTATTGTGCTTTTCATTGTTGGATGTACATTTCATTTAATATAACGGATATTTCATTGTTGGATGTACATTTCTAATAAAATGTACTTTTCAACAATTCTTTCTAAAATGCACGCACCTACTTGTTATTGTTATACATTTCAACAATTATTTTTTAAAAATAAAACAAATTTCTGTTCTAAATTAAATTTTGTATAAAAATACAAAATTTTTTCGTCGAATTAAAAAACAAAATTTATTCACCTCTAGCCAATCTTGCTTGAAGTATATAATTTTCCTTCTTCAAAAATGTAATAGTTGCTTCTTGTCTTCTCAGCTACAGATAATTATTTTTATGAATAAGTTTAAAATTTAAATAATTTAAAATTTTTATAATTATTTTAAAGAGATTATTATTACCAAATTGTGAAGTCTGAAAACTTCTCTTTGCAAACGAGTTAAACATGTAAACTGTGCTTGATAAGACTCTAAACTTTTCTGCCTCCTTTAATATTAATGAAAACTGTGCTATAAATATCCATCTAAGAAAAAAATTAGATTAATAAAAAATTTTTTAAAAATTACCATTTTTCTATTTCATCTTGCATAGCACTTAATGATTCAGGTTTATCCCAGTCGTGAACACCAGGAAGAGGTGGATAATGTCCTGTTTCGCCAAAAAGCAATATAATTATTAAAGAAAATGATAATTTAAAGACGAACATCTACATAATTTCATACTTTACCATCAAAAGGTGGCAGATAACACAGAATAGTGGTATTTTCTTTTCTTTCTTCTAAATCACTGTCAGTATAAGAAAGTCATTAGTTACGACAAAAACAATTTTAACGTTTTAATGTGTCTAGAAGACAGAAATGACAGGAATATTTATGAACTTCTATAAATATACATATAAAAAAGGGCACATCAGGAAAGCCATTCATTTTATTGCAGTAATTAATTATCGTCTGTCATTACCCAAATCTGCTACACAAAATGACATCGTCCGTAAAACCGTTCTTTCTGAAAAAATTTTGGGCAGAGTTTTTTGCTTGAACTACTAACGCATCGTAGGGTCCAACCTGTGACGGATTTTTCAACTTCTGAAACCGTTAAAAATGGTATAATTACTGAAATTCACTCTGTTATAAGTAAGTATAAGAAATGGGTACACACCTTAAGAAAATACCTTCCTATGCCACACTTCCTATAACGTTTTCGGACGGTCAACAGCGATAAGTTAACGACTTTAACACCCGGTATTCTGTGGATGTTTATTTATATTAAATTTAATTTAGTAGGTGAAGAGTGATCGAAGAATAATGACTCACTTATAGTTTTTGTGGAACGTTGCAGAAGCAATCAATTTGTGTTCGATTCCAACATGAGAAGGCAACAGACAGTAGGTTTCTTGCGCGATTCTCGATTCCTTCCTCCTGGAAACAACAGACCTGAGGAAGGTTTCCAGTCCTCTGGAGAAGTCGTCGTGATCTTCTTCCTCTTCCATTTCGCTGGAAAAAATGTTGACCATAACAGATAAATTATCTTAAAAAGTGTTTCAATACTAAAGCGCGCATTGAAGACTTCAAGAGATTTCTCGAGATTAATTTGTAAAATCATAAATTCTTTAAAATAATTAAAATTTTGTTAAATATTTTCATAATTAACATAAATTGTGGCTTTTCCTATTATTTAAATGGAATAATTTTGGATATCAATTATTTTCTCCATAGTAAGTATACCATTAATAGCGAATATAATAATATTTTAATGGTGTAATTTAGAATTATTTTATTTTAAATATGTTAAAATATTCTTTCACAATTTTTCACTTAGTTTAAAGTAAAAATATTAACAATTTTTACTTTCGCTCTTGTTGCCTTCGAAAGGCGAACAAGAGAGAAGAGTCGATGCGATTTTAATAATAAGAAAGAAAATCGATTCTTTTCTCCATATCCGAAGGAAGAAAATTGTTCGAGATTTATTGTAATCGTGGGAAAATGGTAATATTTTGATTTGATCGATTTTGCACTTTCATAAATTGCACGTCGCGTTAGAAAGCAGCGAGCGAGTCATTCGAACAATGAGGAAAACCGGCACGAAAATTGTCTTTCGTACCAGTAAACAGACGAAATTGTTTCGATTTATGACAAAAAAAGAAAATATATAACTTAGTTATGTACTCTGGTTTCGATTTCAGAACCATATTAGAAAACTTTTTAGAAAATTATGCATTAGAAAAAAAAAAAAAATTTAGTATCGCGCGCGATAAGAGCGAAGCGACCGACGCGCAAACTGTTAACTGTTAAATTACCTTTCTGATCCGGAATCTACGGAATCGCTAAAAATATCAGAAAAAGGCGATTCCGCATGAGAATATACGTCTGTTTTCCCACTGTCGCTAAGTGGAGCAGTGATCAAACTGTTTTTATTCAGGAAGACGTTTCTCTCTGGAGTCGCTTCTCCGCTCCTCCTATTCCTACAGTAGAGAAAGAAAATTTAAACGAAAAAAAAATCACAAATTGTATAAAAATAAAGATTTTTGACTATATTAATAAGATATATATAAATAAAATTTCCATTTTTTAAACATTATATCAAGATTAGTGAAATAGTAAACGTAAAAAAAACAAAAATATAAAGAGTTTCTTTTTTCTGGACTAAACATCATTCATTACGAGATTGTTAAGTAAAATGCAATCTGTTAATGGAGCTTAATCCATTAATGAATAATAAAACAGTGGAGAATAATGTAGAAGATACTTATCATGTGCTTTCTTAATGAGAGAGAGAGGAAATAGTCTCTTGTAGTAAACGATTTCAGATGATGCAGAGAACCACAGAATCTTCAGATTTGTACTCATAAAACACGTCCAGAATCATAAAAATGTATAAAACTTCTAGGAAATTTAACTTATTCTCCATCTAGATGAATTTCTATATTTTTACTAAGTATATTGTAAACATATCGCTAAACTTTTAATAAAATTTTGGATTTTTAGATTAAGAAAGCAAGTATCACAATGTTTTATAAACGTAGTTGCAGTTGCTTTTATAAAAATTTAATATATAATAATTTCTTCTACCGTAAGAGACTTAGATATAGGGGAAATTGGGGCAAAACCGGGTAAGTGAATCAAACGGGATACCGCTGTATTTCTTTGATGACCACTGCATCTCGCAGCGAACTCACAAACTACCTCTAAGCTACCATTATGCCAATAGGAACTAAATTGGAGACAATGGTATGACCATAGGAAGTTTAATTCAGGTTCCTTCAGGTACCTGAATTAAAGGATCAATTCAGTTATCTGAAGAAACCTGAATTGATCCTCAGGTATCCTTTCTTTATCTCAAGTTAATATTATGCAAATAGAAATAGGGGAAAGTGGGGGTAAACCGGATATTTTGCCACGGTTTTGCCCCAGTTTTCCCTATTGACTTAAATAAAATTTTGCAATATTATTATTGAAGAACAAGTAATAAAAAATAAGGATTCGAGCAATATTTTGATAAAGGAAATTGCTTATCTAGTTATTGAAATCTTAAGAGTCATTCTACTAGAATATCACAGGATTATGTTCCGTTTTAATCACCATAATTACGTTAAAAAAACATAAAAAATGAGATTTCTGTAAAGTATAATTTCCAAAGAGTGGAAACATATGAAGCATATCCTATGCGATACTCATAGAAATAAATATTTTATAAAAATCGATCGAGATTTCTGCATCGATCCTTTTTTTTAAACTGTTACAGTAGTTACTTTATAGCATGAGAAAACTAATGAGTTCACCTCCTTCTTCTCTGCATTACGAATATACGAATTACACGAAAGCTGCAAATCAAAGATATTAACTTACAGTAATAACAACAGGAATTAATCACCTTCGTGTATTATTCAAATAACAAATTTAGAACAGAAAATAATCCTGAGATATTTAAATTACGCGAAGTAAACTAAGTACAGGCAATATAATCAGATAAGCGGTTTTCTCTATCAATTTTATTATTCGATTGTTCTCGCTTTTATCTCTCAAGTTCCATCAATAAAAGAGGATCAGAAATCTTCACATTAATGCAAAAGTTTTGACTCGATACCTTTAGTAATGCAAGAAATTTTTGAATTTTAAATTAACTGCATAATCTTACACACAGATCTCAGAAAATGTATAAAGTTAGAGAACGGCGATGTAAAGTAAATAGATCAATAGAGAAATTTCGAGATGAAATAATCGTTAATTAATTAAATGTAAATTTATTAATTTTCTCCTTTGAACGCTGTTTAATATTTTTAATTGAAAAATAGCAGCAAAGTTTAAAGATCATCAAAATTTGTTGAATGCGTGCAAACTCTGTTATACTATCAATCTGGGTTATTTTGTAAAGTGTTTGTTGAGTACAAATTTATAATTTATGTCGAGAGGGTTATATAAGTTATAAATGTGATGATAGTTGCCACATTTGTAGTTATTAAGAGACTCTGCAGTGATTTTTAAGCCAAGTAGAGTAGTCACTGATTATCTCTTACTACAAGAATCCGAAATTCGACTCGCTGTAACTTTCGTTCTAGACTAGATGTTATTAATTTGACATTTATATTTGAGAGAAGTATTCATTGGGATACGAAATGCCTAATTTGAAGATCCGAATCCAATTAACAGAAGAATTAGAACAGCTTTAAAGTAGGAAAAAAAATCGCGCAGTATTCATTAATTTTCTGCTCGCTACAGATCGTACCGTTTAACCGATTTAGATGAAATTTAAAATTTTAATATTATTTAAGGTATCTGAGGACTCCTGAAAATTTCGAAATGATCAGATAAAAAATGCGTGCAGTAAGGGAGGCTGATTTTGGTACTATGTAAACATCTCTACAGACCAAATGCGTGAGTTGATTTCGATCAAATTTGGCAGGTAAATGTGTCTTATGTTTCTTAATAACCACGAAAATTTTCAGCTAAATCGGTTTAAAATTAATGAATAAAATGGCCGATTAACGAATGCACTTCTAAAGGTTATATTCATTGAAATCATCTAAACGATATCTGCTCAAAAGGTTCTCAATTTAATGTAATTTAGAAGTAATTACTTGATTAATATTATTGTTTTTATTTTCTTTAATCATCAAAATGTGAACAGGAATAAATTTGATTAAATATCCTAATTTCTCAGTACTATACTTGGATTATTGTTTGACATGCTTAGATGTATAATCATACGATTAAAATCGATTTAATGTTCAAATTAATCGATTTGATATAACAATTACGTCATAACTATATTTATGAATCTAAATGTTATAGTTTTGATATCGTTGATTTTACATTAAGCACCACTTAAGTTCGAGAAAAAGTAGAGAAAATTATAAAGTACAACTTAAAAAAAAATTGCAAAAAAAGAGAGAGAAAAGATGATTTTTCATCATTATTTTTAAACAAAACACAAAAAAGAGAGAGAGAGATTTTTACTTAATTATAAAAGAAAGAAAAAAGTTTAGTCTTTCTCAGTGCAATAAAACTTTAAAAGCCTTCTACTTTCCACTTTTTAAATTTCCTAATTAATTGGAAACACTAATCCCATTCCGGTAATAATGTTTTCTTTTGGCACAAATCATTGTTCTTCACACAAATTAAAATAGAAAGAGAGAGAGAATTTGCAAGTTCAATAATTGCTTCTGACTGAGATTCTGTACACGAGTTAATTCGAATTTTTTTCCTCCTCCCTTTCTTTAAAAATCAATTCTTAAGAATGATCCTCCTTAATTACTAGCTATAAATGAAGATTCATTTGCAGGAAACAGGATACAAATTTTTCTATTTTCTCTTCACTCGAGAACAATAAATAATAACAATAAAAATATATATATATTCTTTCTTTGATAAATGTAAAAAATATTTTACTTTTGAAAAATTTCCATTTTATCTATCGGAAATGTCAATATGGCCATTTTTCTTGAAGATGCTCACGAAAGAAATATGGACAACTTGCAATATTGTATGTGTACGTATAAGTCTCCATTCGGACAAGACATTTATCGGATAATAAGCTGAATTATTGCTTCTTGCACAATGTCTATAAATGGAGAAAACGACCTCAGTATTAGTGACATGAGGTTTATGTATCAATCCTGGTTCCTTTGTAACATTTTGTGTACTCATTGCGGCGGTTATAAAGGTAAAAGCAAATAGCAATCACGGACGGAACATCAAATATTTTTTCACGAAGAAAAGAAGAATAAAATCTATCTATCTATCTATATATATATATATATAGTGGGAAACAAGTTACAGACCGTTTCTGTTACTGATGTTGAAAAATTGATGTCGAAGTAAGTATTCGGCTGCAAATAGATGTTTTGCACAAGTAGAATTTGTGGTAAACAAACAGAGTATTGATGAAAGCGGCACAAAGCTATTCAGAACAGAAACCACATGTTCGCTTTCAGCAAAATCTACTTTAGCAGGAACATTTATATGCACTATAGACCCTTGGATTTGTTCCAGATTCTGACAAAACGTATACTAATAGTATCTAATGTTACGATAACAGCATAAATATCTGATAAGTATCATTTTTTGTGCGACTTATAAAAACTTGACCAGCTATACAAGTGATTTTCATAAATTTTAAGGTGTTTCTTCTCATATTTAACTGGATTTAACAATGGAGCTCCTTCAGAACTTGGAGCACTTCTTTAAGACGAATCGTATTCAAAATTCATGCGAATGATCTAGCAAGTGCTCTTCAGGTTGATGATGCACATATTTATGTAAACTTTTGATCTACATCATCTAAAAGACAAGTTTATGTTGCTCTAATGAAGTTTAAAAATCTCTTAACTACATCATCGGCGAAGAGACGAAAGTAAAATCAAACTGTTAGAAACAGAAAATTTTGCTTTACTGCACACCTAAAGCAAATCAATTTTACGATGCAATGCCGCTCTTGCTATTTATTAATAAAGCTGCTGTAACGTTAAAATTGATTTATAAATGCGTTAAAATGCCGGCTACATCAGAAACGAGGACATATTTTCCAGATTTAATTGCTATTTTAAACACAAATTTTTATAGTTTTTTTTTTTTTGTTAAAGATGACTTAGTCGTTCGACACAAACTACATTTTTGCACGCTAATTGCTCGTCATTACTGATAAAAAAAATCATCATCATCTCTAAAATTAGAATTTATAATATTTTCGGTCTATAATTAGTCGCAATTTGTCAACGATATTTTTTTTGTTACTATATATATAATATTTTTTTTCCTGGAAGAAAAGTTACAGTTAGCTGGGGAATGTTATGATTTAATTATAATTTATCATCGAGGGATGACATCAAAATTTTCTTTTACTTGGCGAATCGATAAAATTCAATCAAGGTCAAACAGATTTATATATAGGGATCAATTTTTGATCAAAATACGAGCATAAAGACGTTCTGGAGCTTACCTAGATGCCCATGGTTTCCATTCATCCTGAATTGGAGAAATGGTAGTGCTGCTATATTCGTCATCACCGGAATGATATTTCGGAGTGGATGCTGCTGATCTATCTTGCTGATCTTGAATGTTTGTTCCACTATTGTTAGCTGTTTTTCTGTTATCTTGACCAGTTAACGGATTGTTATTAATTTCTGCAAAAAAATTAAATTTCTGGAAACATATTCGGGCTATTTACAAGTAAGTTCTAGAGTGAACTACATTAAAACATTCTAGAGTAATTTACTTAATACCATTATTAATTTCTGCAAAAAAATTAAGTTTCTGAAAACATATTCGGGCTCTTTACAAGTAAGTTCTAGAGTGAACTACATTAAAACATTCTAGAGTAATTTACTTAATACAATAAGAGAGTAGAATAATTATTTTGCAATTTTTAAACTCTTAATATATAAATATTGGACTAATACTATGTGCATCGTTATTTTTAGTATTTAATAAAGTAACCGTGCTCTTTAGAATAAGTTCTAGAGTAAACTATATTAAAACATCCTAGAGTAACCGATATTAAAACATTCTAGAGTAAATGATATTAAAACATTCTAGATAAATGACATTAAAACATTTTAGAGTAAATGACTTTAAAGAATTCTACAGTAAATGACATTAAAGAATTCTACAGTAAATGACATTAAAGAATTCTAGAGTAAATGACATTAAAGAATTCTAGAGTAAATGATAGAAAAACATTCTAGAGTAAACTACATGATAGTGTAAGAGAGTAGAATAAATATTCTGCACATTTTTAATCGCTAATGTATAAATATTGGACTACTACTATGTGCACTGCTATTTTTAGTATTTAATAAAGTAATGCCCATAAAATTAGAAGTAACTTAAGATAAATCATGCTCATTAATTTAAACAATTTTTTGAACACAGCTAACAAGGAAAATTATTTTCTCTTAAACAGAGTTTTAAATCTGCTCATACATATTTATAAACAATAAAAAAAAATTAGGACACTTAAGATGATTCTGTTTCTTGCCAACTTTGGAATTTTAAATTATGCTAATTCCCTTCGTAAATTTATAGAAAAATTATTCGAAAAATATTACTATAATTTTTATCTATATAAAACGTTTTTTAAAATGGTAAACGTTACATTTTTAGACATTCTTATTTAATTTTCTCACCGCATTCGTAATTCTCACACATTTTTTTTTTTCGGTGTTTTGGCCGAAAAATCTGAGAATTCTTGAAGACTTTTTTCGGGTTTAACATATATTAAATTTATAAAGTCAAACGTATCTCTCTTTTTAAAATTTGTAGACATCAGAAGAAATAAATTATGAATCAGATTCCGGACATGTTTGAAGTCCTTAAGAATATGTAGAAATGCGGGAGTTTCTTTTGAAGTCTACAACAGTTTCTCCACCTCTGATGCATAAATCGAGCGTTTTATGATATAAATCAATAAAGTAAAAAAAAAATTGATATCACCTCCTATTGAGTCTTCTCTAGAACGACAGCTTGGGCTACTGATTATCTGATTCTCCCATTCTTTCAGAATCTCTACATGGACAGATAAGTCATCAATAGAAGATAAAATTTAATATATAATGATATAACTGATGCACTAAGAGCTTACCTGATGTATCTCTGAGAAGGAAGAGTGTCCTAGCTCCTTCTACGCAAACAGTCTTGTACAAAACTTGAGCAGTTAAGTCTGGTAGACACGTATCGTAAAGAGCTACTACAGCGTGCAGTAAATCAGTAGGAGATGCTACCTGCGACCAAAATAATAATATTATTATGCAGAATTTCTTGTTATTTCCGGAATTTATACGCCATAAATTCTTTATTTTTTTTTCTTCCTTGGATTTTCGAATAATATTTCCGGATAGGAAGAAAAATTTGTAGGTTGAATATTGCGTGTAATTTGTTACAGAAACTATAAATATAAAGTTGAATAAATAATGAAACACTTATTCAACACAGTACTCGTATATCTATTGATTTTTATAGTGATAAAATTATATGAAAGCGTTTTATTGTTATTTTAAAAACATTTTAATTATTAAAATATTATATCCACCATAAAAAATTCTAATATTTTACTATGCTGTAAGTGATATGCTAGTAATATTCTATAGTATAAATGCATAAGCATAAACCATTATATTTTGTAGCTATTAATCATATCATGTAGAGATACAATAGCGTATATAATACTGTAGCATACTAGCAAACATACTATCTTAATACACTGAAATAATTCATAAAATTTGGCCATTAATTTAAAATACAAACAAGGAATTTGCTTAAATTAAACCAGTAATTAATAAATAAACAACTTTGTGTACTTCCTACATTAAAAAAGATTCTAAACTACATTAAATTAGTCTAGAATAAACGATATTAAAACATTCTAGAATAAATGATATTAAAACATTCTAAAGTAAGCCACAATAAAAATTCTAGAGTAATCTACATTAAAATATTATAAAGTAAACCACATTAAAACGTTATAGAGTAAACTACATTAAAACATTCTAGAGTAAACTACATAAAAAAATTCTAGAATAAGCTACATTAAAACATTCTAAAGTAAACTACATTAAAAAAAAGTTTATAATAATTAGTTCATCAGCTAATATTTTATAATAAGAGATACCTAAATACAGTATGATTCTAGAATAAGCTACATTAAAACAGTCTAAAGTAAACTACATTAAAATAGCTTATAATAATTAGTTCATCAGCTAATATTTTATAATAAGAGATACCTAAATACAGTATGCTAATAAAAGTCCTAGCATATAACATTTAAGCTCAAAATTATTTATTCTATTGTAAATTCTACTAGACTTTACAGTTGAATAAATATATTAATCATTCTACTAGAGTGTATTAATAGTACAAGAAATGTATTCTAAAACAGTACAGAAGAAGAATATAAAAAAAAAAAAATTCTACGAGAGTATAATCAAAGTAAAAAATTAATTATTTTTCTTTAAATAATTAGAAAGACTCATATTTCACGTTAAGACAGTTGTCCTCTTTACAATCTTAAAAAAAGTAAGTTTATTTTTGGAATTAACAAAGGAAAAAAATATTACCGAAAAAGCAAAAGAAGAAAAATCAATAGAGATTTCCTCGTTTCCATAAAATAATAATAATAAATAAAATATTCGAAAAAATGTCGATAATTAAAATACTTTTGATCATGTGATTTTTACGTTGTACTGTTTACGTGAACGTTAGCAACTTATATCGACCCAAATTCAACCAGGACTAGTATTGATCGCTCGGACTGCTGGAAAACTTAGTAAATGTGTGATATGACGTCATTGTGCGGCCATGATGGATAGGATGCACTATGGAAAAGCCTCACAGTTTTATTATAGGAAGTCCAATACTCTTATAACCACAAGTGTTCTACTTATTCTCCAAATTATTAATATACTTTCCTTCGATCGTAACTGATTTTTTTAAATCCTTTCTACACAAGTTTAATTATTAATTTTTAGTAAAAAAATAAGAAATTTTTCTATGGATCACGCGTAATATGGATACATTAAATAAAAAAAAAACTTGTGACTTGTTTTTCTTTGTTGGTAACGACTTTAAGTGCTACACACTTTCACCTGATGCTCTTTTGCTTTCTTTAATGAGCCGAACCGCGACTCATATTATTGATTCAATACCCACAGCTTAAGGGCATAGAGTCTTATCGACAAAACATGTAACGAAGAGTGTCTACAGAAGTGTTTTATAAGATATAGTCAATGTTACACAGTTAGGATATAAAGAATGTATAAGTTTTATCGCTATTCTAACTTTCTTTCGACTAAATACGTACAGGAAATTAAATTGTTCGATCATCATCATCAGCATGATCGCAGATGTTACCTGCTGATGAGAAATAAATGATCAAACTTAGATTTTAATTGTGCATACACGTAAACACTAACTTAAGTTCGTTATTTCATGATAAATCTTAAATATTTATTATTAAAATTCTTGTTTTATGTTTTTAACAACATAAAGAAACAGATAAATAAGTTATGCATATTTATTTTTAGCAAACAGGATGTTTTCTTCCCAAAATAACGCGAAAAGTTGTACATTAAACATGAACAATTAAATTATGCATAGTTATTCAACGAAATAAATCGAAAAAATATCTATTAGTCAAACTGATATAAAAATATCTTTCTATATTTGAACATCTCCTTTGATATTTCGAGTATCAGTAACACGAGTAGACGTTTTATCAATTTTTTTTTATCTTTAAACATCGAGAGAGATAAGTTTAATAACTTTTCCTGTCAATATATCAACACACGATTATAAAATTTAGCAAAAATAACTAATAATATTGGCTTAATTCGTTAAAAAAAAACTATTATTTACACCGTAGCTAAACAAATTCAATCATTTTCCGATGAATACCATTGAAAAACCGCATTGTGTCAAAGTTAAAATGAACGATCACCCTGTAAAGCTGTCTTCTCCGCATAGAGTACTGCTTGTCAGGAAAGCCAAGCGTTGTTTTTCTCTTACGTTTTTCTGAAACAATATCAGTGCAAAGAATGAATTAAAACCAACTAAAACCGAATTTTGATGGAAAATAAACGAACAAAGTCTAATATTAAAATCGTAATTCTGTTCTAAACTCAAATCTTGTTAATCTAAAAATTTCATAACTTTACATGTCGGTTGGAGCCGTAAAAAGCAATTTTATCAGCAAAAAGCGATAATTATACTATTTATACTCACCAGGAGAGGTGTACGTGAAAATGTTCGGGAGATTGCTTGCTGGACACGCAGGTCATAACGCTATCTTTAGCTACTGATATGAGAACCCCATCTGTTTTATTCTTCAATATTTTCTTCTACAGTTACTTTCGAACATAATCACTATCCTAAATTTAAAATATTTTTTAAACTGTCCCTTCAAAATACTTTAATAAGTACGAATATTATCTCTCTCTCTCTTTATCCCTTTAAGTTTACATCATATAGGAAAGGATTTATTATTATTTTTTAAACTTATATCTTCATTTTTATATATCGATGTTTAACAAAATCAATATTAACAGCAACAGGATTATAAAAGGATTATTTTTAAAGTTTTATTTTTCATCTACACTCTGTAAGTATTAAAAATTAAGAAAAAAAAAGATCAGCTTTAATAATTAAATACGTCTGATGGAAGTCATCAAAACACTTTTTTCTGACAGAAACCAAACTACAAAATAATCAAATATAAATCGATTAAAACTATACTTCTCATTTAAAATTTTTATTATAGATTAAGCACTAAATATGAACATTTACGTAGGAAAATTTAGGAAACATTTTAAAGTAATACTTAAGAAAATCGATCCGTTTATCATTTTCTCGAGAAGAGTAAAGGATTATAACGTTATCAGCAGTTTTTTTAAATGCATAAAAGTAAATTTGATAAAATATTTAAAGAAAATATATATATTAAATATTGTAAATCTTGTTTCCGTTGAGATTGATATTTATTTAAACATTCGAGAGAATTTTATTATTATTATTATTATTCTATCTTCCCTGCCGGCAGAAACGAAAGTAGAAGGGAAAAAATGATATCTAAAGTGCCAGAATAAAAATATTGATGTATTACACATCTAGCAAAGTTTGATAGCAATTTAAGAAACTGTCAAAGGACATATTTGAGATTCTATGCTGTGAGCTGTCGTCAGCTGTGTCTCCCTAAAGGTAACACTAAAGTTACAAAATCTTTCAATATGTCATCCGCCAATGCTGTTATCTTTCAAAAAATACCATTAAGTAGAACATTTATTTGATTTATTCTCGGGAATAATTACGTATAACATTCTTCAGTTGATAATTCAGAATTGTCTTCATCCTGTTTGCGGTATTACATTGTTTTAACTTAATAATATTTCGAATTTTTTTATGTTTATCTACCTATATCGGATATTATTACCACATCGAACTTCAGCACTTTTTCTTCTTTGGATGTAGTCATAAATTTTGATGAGTGGGCTATTTTTATCTTCATAAGAAAGTTTCTAGAGTTATAAAACCGATATAAAGCGATTGAGTTTATATTTAAAATAATATTGTTTTATCTGTTAAACTTAAATTTTTATAAAATGCATAAATGTTATATTGCATAAATGCAATATAACATAAATTTATATTAAATAAATTATTCAATCAGATGCAAGTTGAAAATATAAGTAGATAGTTATAGGCGAGGTAGAGTAGCAAATGATTTATTTATGTGGGGAATTATGTAAGCAAAAGTACTTCCGATCCTGATTTGCAAACACACTACTTCGTGTAGTTTGAATTAAAAAGGATCAAAAGTATTAAAATATGCTTTTGATTCTTTTTTAATTCAAACTTTATTAAGTAATGTGTTTTCGATCTTGAGTCGAACGCACTCTACTCTATTGTAGCTGAATTTAAAAACGGAAAGGAGTTAAAAAAGATTCTTAGCGGAAACACTCTACTTACATGTATTTGAACTAAAAAGGATCCTTAGTCGAAAACATTCTACTTTCATGTAGTTGAACTGAAAAGGAAAGGAATTAAAAAGGATCCTTAGTCGAAAGCGCACTACTTTCATATAGTTGAACTAAAAAGGATAGGAATTAAAAAGGATCCTTAGTCGAAAACACTCTACTTTCATGTAGTTGAATTAAAAAGGATAGGAATTAAAAAGATTTTAATCCAAAGTAATCTACTTTCATGTAGATGAATTAAAAAGGATCATGCGACGAAAGTACTCTACATGAAAGTAGAGTACTTTCGACTCAAGATAATGAGAAAGTCCTTTTGCTAACATAATATAAATAAACAATTGGTTACTTAACGTCACTGATAACTATTGTTTTTCTACTTAATTAAAAAAAAAAAATAAATAAATATGCAAAGCATAATCGTCTCATTGTTTATTTGTAACATAAATTTACGAATTTTTTCTGCTTTCGCTGAAAAATAATAATTATTCTTATTGTAAAATTTCCAATTTTAAAAAAACTAAAACGAAATTTTACTTTAAAACTATATATAAGTTTTACAGTAACTTATACGAAAATGTTACAGAAACAACTCAACTATTAAAAAATTAATCTATGCTATTCAAACTTTTAATGTAAATCACGAAGAGTTTCAGAAACAAATTATGTTTTTATGTAAATAATTTCTGTATATAAATCAATACACATCTGTGCTGTTAAAGAGAAGCAAAGATTATTTGCTTATCGGAAATTAAACATTACAAAGAGTTACTCAGTTTATCAGAATTTCAAAATTACAAGGTATAAACAATAAATTCTTTGTTGTAAGTCATCGCAGGCAAACAATATAAAAGATCGAAAGCTATCATCAAATCAAAAAATCTGGAGTAAACTTTGATTAAATAAAAGCAGTACAATGACAAGATATTAAATAAAACTGAAGAAAAATTCGCGAATATTGCACTGTATCGCATCACATTTAGAGGCGGATGTATTCGCGAATCGTGATATTATTTTAATTATAAATTTCTACTAAATCCGAATTTGTGGCATTTCGTGATGTTAATCTGAACATATCACTAATTCACTGATAAATATTGCAATAATGCGTATTGGGTGTGACTGTTATCTGAATTTTTCTCGTATGGCACATCCATTATGTGATTGTATAAACATGGTTTCCTCTCCAGGGCGAAAGGGGTGTGACACACGTCTATTCATTCAATTCCAATTGTCAAATTCTGAGAATTTTCTTTTATCGACTGTATATTAAACTTTAATAACTTTATTACAAAGGTAGAATTAAATGCATGCTGTGTTTTTTAGCCTTTCACTGATGATGTCGTTTCTGGAAACATTGATAAAATTATTAAAAGGGTTGAGTATGAATGAAACAGCATGGAGTTATATATTTTTTTCAGTTTTTCAATCAATATTTAGGATGTTTTCTGTAAGAAAACAGAACATTAATGTTTTCTCAAGCATAACAATTACAAATATTTTAAAATTGTTGAACATGTACAGAAGAAAAGGCTTCTAAAGCAATGAACTGAACATCACAGAAAGACATTTTCAAGTTTTCTATCAATATTTGAATGTTTTCTGTAAGAGAATAGAAAATTAATATTTTCTATATTAGAAGAGTAGTTTAAAAAAATGAATTGGACATCACAGAAGTACATATTTTCGAGTTTTCAATCAATGCTTAGGATGCTTTCCGTAAGAGAATAGAAAATTGATATTTTCGGGCAGCGTAGTAATTACAGATATCCTAAAACCGTTTCACGTATTAAAGGATACAAAACGGGAGGAGAAAGTATAGATAAACACTGCAATTAGACATCTGTTGACACGAGAACGACCGTTTTACAACGACCATAAAATTTTTCCATCCGTTTCTAAGCAGAGACAGTATATGCTTCATATAAGGAAAACTGTCATGTTTTTTTCTGTGACATACAGGAAAAAAATTTTAGAACTTAATAAAAATTTCGAGGAATAAATTTTTGATAACAGACAATTCCATTTTTGATATATATATATAAAAAAAAATATTTGATTTGCCATCTGCGATGTCGTTCTTAACAGCGATGCAAAATAATATTGGAAAAAAAATATATATATTGAAAATAAATCCCATGATGTACTTGCGAATTCTAAAGTATTCAAATTCAATTTATTTATTCAATCAGACAGCTTTTCTGTATAAAGGTTTAAAAATTTAACAAAATTTTACTGTATGGCTTTTCATAATAAATAAATAAACTTACATATAAATGTATATTAAATTTACAACGATATAAAATGGTAGTAACACGCTATTTTAAAAGATAACTAGCGAAAAAATCTTGCAAAACCTATAAAATAATTTAAATACTGCATTGCACTTTCAATCTATTTTAGTAGGCTAAAATACTATTATTTCTGAGATACAGCAAGATTTTTTCACATGTAAAAACCGACTGAACTAGCACTTACGATCACTAAAATAAGTTGAAAGTACTCAACAATTTGCTTTCTAATTTATTATTTAAATAATTAAAATTATTCTGATTTTTAGTTTGGATATTAAGTGCTTTTGATCTGTTTTCAGTGGTCGAAAGTGTTGTTATTTCTGGTATGGTTTCTCATACGTGAAAAATCCCGCTGATAGCACTTACGACCACTAAAATATGTCAAAAGTATTCAGCAATTTGCTTTCTAATTTATTATTTCAACTATTATTCTTGATTTCCAATTTTTATATTAAGTACTTTCGAGCTGTTTCAGTGGTCGAAAGTGTTGTTATTTCTGATATGGTTTCTCACACGTGAAAAATCCCGCTGATAGCACTTACGACTACTAAAATATGTCGAAAGTACTCAACAATTTGCTTTCTAATTTATTATTTAAATAATTAAAAGTATTCCTGATTTTTAATTTAGATATTAAGTATTTTGGATCTGTTTTCAGTAGTCAAAAGTACCATTATTTCTTATGTAGTTTCCCACACGTGAAAAATCCTACTGATAGCATTTTACGATCATTAAAATATGTAAAAAGTACTCAAAAATTTGTTTTCTAATTTATTATTTTAACAATTGAATTATTCCTGATTTCCAGTTTTGATATTAAGTACTTTCGAGCTGTTTCAGTGGTCGAAAGTGCTATTATTTCTGATATGGTTTCTCGCACGCGAAAAATCTCGCTGATAGCACTTTTGGCCACTAAAATATGTAGAAATGCTCAACAATTTGCTTTCTAATTTATTATATAAATAATTAAAATTATTTCTGATTTTTAGTTTAGATATTAAGTGCTTTCGATCTGTTTTCAGTAGTCGAAAGTGCTATTATTTCTGATATGGTTTCTAACAAGCGAAAAATCTTGCTGAAATCACTTTCTACCACTAAAACATGCAGAAAGTATTCAACAATTTCCTTTCTTACTTTTTATTTCGACAATTAAATTATTCCAAATTTTCAATTTAGATAGTGGAATGTTTTTTTTTACCCTTTTTATGAAATTTTAAAAAATTGTTCAAGTTGAAAATTACTTTTTCTGATGATTTCTAACTGAACATTTCGGGAAGATTCTCATTACAAAAGAGACGTTTATCGAACTCTACAACAACAGAGTGAAGTTATTTCGATTTGTTCTACCACTATGCCTTTTATGACATTTTCCTTATCCTGTTTCGGAATAAAAACAACCTGTTCCGATGTTTTGTTAGATAGAAAATGTTTCGACTTCGATACTTTTTCTTTTTTTTTTACTATTGGTAAGCAAATCTCTCTCTAACCATTCAAGAATTACGAGAAACAGGAGAAGCATCTGACAACAGAAAGAGAGAAAGTATCGATTACCAAAGTAAAAATGCATGATATTATTGCATGTCGCTCTTTTTCTTACGGCGAGAAACAAGTTGTATTTTTGTTTCCTTGCACTGGATTTAAAAAAAATAAAGAAAAATAAACCGAAAATAGTTCTCTTTCGAAACCGTTATCTGCTTCCGAATTCTGTTCGCAACCAGAAAGTAACAGTATTAAGCCCACGCCCATCTTCTGTTAAAGTAGGTCTCTCACGAACATGTCACGTTTTGCGTGACGTCGAGTCCCAATCCGGAATAATTTATTTGTCAGTACCAGACAGAGTAAACATTTTCTGGTATTATTTTGCAGCAATACGCGAAAATAAAGATTTACTGATGATATTTACATTCATTCTTCATGGTACTGTCTAGTACGATTTTCGAATTTGATAGATGTATATTTATGCAAATTTTATTATATAAACATCCCTATTTGCAAAAATTGATAATATAATAACGATAACATAAACTATTTTATATATATCTTCTCTAATTTTCATTTTAGATAACTTCTGCTTTAAATATTTTCTGTTTTTGTGATGTAACTCTATTTGCGAAATCGCTAGAGGCTAGATATATCTTTATGGAAATATTATGGAAGTAGTTTGTTAAAATCGAAACAATTTCCGATTTTTTTCTGTTCTTTTATAAATTTATTTTAAAAGTTAATTTATAAAAATACCAAATTTATAAGAAGACGATAGAAAAAAAAAAATTTTAGATAATTTATCCGTTATTTAATATACAGAAATGTAATTGGAACGATTTCTTTATTAAAAAGATAAAAAAGAGATGAGAAAAGTCATTTGTTCATTTAAATTACTTCGATAAAAATATTAACCTAGTTTTATTATTATTTTTTATAATTTTGTGTTAAAAAAATACATATTTTTTTCCTCATTCGAAACTGTTTAGACGTCCAATTTGTAATTTTTTAAAGCGGTAACAAGTTGTACGATCCGTAACGAGATTATAGACAAACAAAATAAAAAAATTCTGTCACGAAATCGATTTTACAAAACCAAATAAACCAAAACGTGGATTAATGAAAGTTCTTTTAGATCCATCAAAATCGATTACAAGATGTTCATTAAACTCGATTGCTGATATTGACAAAACTCGATTGCTGAAATTGACAAAACTCGATTACTGATATTAACAAAACTCGATTTTTGATATTGACAAAACTCGATTGCTGATATTGACAAAACTCGATTGTTGATATTGACAAAACTCGATTGCTGATATTGACAAAACTCGATTGTTGATATTGACAAAACTCGATTGCTGAAATTGACAAAACTCGATTACTGATATTAACAAAACTCGATTTTTGATATTGACAAAATTCGATTATTGATATTGACAAAACTCGATTGCTGATATTAACAAAACTCGATTGCTGAATGTTAGAAACTAGACAGTTATAACTTAAGAAAAATAGTATGTGTTCGTATGTTGAACCGATCCAAGAACTTATTAGATATCACGTTCCATTGAAAACAAACCGAAACTTTATAACGGTGTTAGGCTAACAGTAAAATATTCCTAAAACAAACAAGTACAATAATTTAAACAGCAGCGAGTCTTAGTCACGAAACAAAGCATTTTGTAAAAGAAAATATTTCAGAACTGATAAAAGAATGATACGCGTATAGACTTATACTGTATTTAACACGACTCGATCTAAGAATAACCGATTAGATCCGTTTAACAAATTTAGATCATTGTAATAACATTCTAGAGAAGACTGTTAAGCAATGTCACGTATAGAGAAAAGTTTCAAATTAAGATAAAAGTTAACAATAAATCTCATTATTAAGTCTAATTAAATATTCAAAAATGTTTTAAACAGTATTAGTGATTTATCTAGGTCACCAAAAATGATCAAGCACGTGTTCAAAAATAGCGTTTAGAAAAAAATACCGAATTAATTGGTCGATGTGTGCTGTCACGTTACGTAGAATATACATCAATTGGGGGCCGAATGATTACTTACTAATGTTATATCGGTAACGCATCCAAATGCTGATGTAATATTGTACTACTGTAATAATAACTAGTAAAGATATTTGACTCACCTGTTCCGAATCGAATCCGCCTAAATTTAATTTACTCCACTCGTCTATATTGGCCAATCGTGACGTTCTATCACCTCTAACGAACTTGCTAAATTCGACAGTGACGGGTAAAGCAGTCACCACGTCTCCTTTTTTGCTTTTGAAACGAACCCGTTCAGCCACGGACACAGACAACATGCTAGTAACACACGTCCGGCCCGTACTGTTCCACGTCGCCCTTTCCGGCCCTTTAGACTTCCAGCTAACGCCATCTGGCGGTCGGCCATCTTGACTTTGTGCCTGGCTCTACCATTGGTTAATTTGTTTGGTGGTTGGTCGATAAAGTACCGCAAGAATTGGGATCACTTTTATAAATAAAAATACGGATTTCGTAAGTTTTATAATAATTTTTATTATTTCTTTGTTGGAATTTTTATCGTTTAAAAAATGCTGAGAGGTTTATAAAATGAAATAATTTAATTAAAGATATAGGCTGTCAAACACGGAAGAGGCAATAGTTTAATTCGTGACACTAAAACGTGGAGATGTGTGTTTGAGAGACACATATATGTTTAAAATTCAGCAATTTAGGAGATATGAAGCCAACTATTATTTCTTTAGCTATTGTGAATTTAATATCTAATATTTTTTGTTTTCATTCAGAAATATTATTTTCTAAACATCTTATAAAATTTAATTTAATTATTTTAATTTTTCCTATTTAAATGAAGTTTTACTTTGTTTCCTTTATTTATATATATATTTTTCAATTGTTCTCTATTACGAAATAAACGCTTTTTAATTTCTTTATTACGAAATAAGTTGTGTTAAAATTTTTACGCACAAATCGATTTTTAATCTCGATTTCTTATGTCATCATTAATTCTGTAAATTTCAGTTTTTGTCTGTTATAAAATAATTTTTAAAAGTTTCAATTTCTTTTTACGTCAACCATTCGGTAGATTTCAGTTTGTCTATTACGAAACAATTTATAAATTTCGATTTCTTGTTACGTCATTCTCTCTGTAAATTTCAGTTTGTCTATTACGAAACAATTTTTTAATTTCGATTTCTTGTTACGTCATTCCCTCTGTAAATTTCAGTTTGTTTTTTACGAAACAATTTTTTAATTTCGATTTATTATTACGTCAGCCATTCGGTAAATTTCAGTTTATCTATTACGAAACAATTTTTAAATTTCGATTTCTTGTTACGTCATTCGCTCCGTAAGCAGTACGTATTCAGTTTGTCTATTACGAATTAATTACAGCACTGTAGTTTATTTCTACTTCATTTCATGCAAAGTTTGTCTTTTCTTTAATTATTTCTGAATTAAATAAAGAACAAAATGTTAACAAATTTAAATCAAGTTACCAAAACTTTTATTTCTAATTATTTTAATTCGAAAACTTTTTAAATTTTTGCATTTTAATTATTTTAATTATTAATTATTTTAATGATTATATATAATGTATAATAAACATACAAACAATCGTGTGTTGTGTTGAGGTGTAGTGTGTTGTTTGGTTTTGTCTAATATTGTAGCCACAATTTGATGTGTTCAGTTTGTTGGAGAGTGGATTTAGGGTGATGCAGAACCAGAGTGGGCTCAAGGAATCACCCTGAAAAATACAATAAATACACTTTATGTGTTGTGTGGCTACATGATTTTTATTTATGGTAACAATGTAGTATTATTTTCCAGTGTTGCATTATGTTGTGTAGGAATGTAATGTAATTGGTATTGATTTTTATAGAGTTGCAGTGTCTGTATGAGCCATGAATGTGGTATGCTATATGTCTTTTTGTAATCTATGTAAGCTGCGTGTAAGTGTCTGTGTTGTTTGTGTACTTGTTTTAGTATTATTATATTGATGATCAGCTGCTGTTAGCACCCCATGTGAGTTCTACGGCAGCCTTTCTGTTGTTTTGTGAAAATGTTATTTTCTTTGATGTGTGTGTATATTTTGTTTTGGATACAAGAGGTATTGATGATCAGCTGCTGTTTATCACCCCATGTGAGTTCTACGGCAGCCTTTCTGTTTTGTGAAAATGTTATTTTCTTTGATGTGTGTGTATATTTTGTTTTGGATACAAGATGTTAAAATTTTGTATAGTGATGGTAGACATGCGATTGGTCTGTATTGTGATGGATTTCCAATGTTTGTGCTCTTGGATTTCATGAAAGTGATGCCCTGTGTAAGAAAGGGAGGTGTATCTTTTGGTTCATATATAAGATGTGTGAGTTGTTTGGCTAGTGAGTCATGAAGACAGGTAAAATGTTTGTACCAGAAATTCTGGATGCTATCTACAGCAGGGGTTTTCCAGTTGTGTGTGCATTTTATTGTGTTTGTGAGTTCTTCAGCTGGCTTTCTGGTTGTGGGTAACTGGGAGTGCCCACAGGGCAGACCAGCAGCTAGTGAGTGATTGTTGTGATATTCTACAGAAACATAAACACTAAAGATCCTAGACAATACACAAAACAGTGAAATACCAATATTTCACTGTTTTGTGTTTGTCTAGGATCTTTAGTGTTTAAGTTTCTGTAGAATATCTTTTCGTTGTTTGTGAATAGCGTGCTACCTTGTTTAAATTCTAGGCTGGTTTTGTATCATTTCAAGCATTGTGATTTTGCTGCAAGTTTCTGTTTTAGTGTGTCTATATGTATTCTTAAATGTGTGTGTTGTGGTTTTCATGGTGTGTGTGTGTGTTTTATGTTTTCTGAAAATCTTTCTAATAGATTTCATAATTTTTGTGTATTGAGTGAGTCTACTTAGTTCTGTTCTGATTTCGATTATTTGTTTTTTGAGTTGTTTTTGCCAGGCAGGTTTTAATTGGATTGTTTGTTTATGCCCAGTTTATTTGGGAGTGTTTTCAAGACCTAGGTGTGTAGTGACAGTGACAGCAGCTGAATAAATAAGTGTGTGTATTTCTATGGTTGTTTGTTTGTGCCCAGTTTATTTGGGAGTGTTTTCAAGACGTAGGTGTATAGTGACAGTGACAGCAGCTGAATAAATAAGTGTGTGTATTTCTATGAGTGTTGTTTCAGCATTAATAAGTTTTGGTAGAATGTGTGTTCATACAATGTAATGCATTGTTCGACTGTTGTGAATTGTGGAGTTTAGGAATGCCTGGATGTTGCGTGGGATCTGTACCTGTGAATTTGGTTAATGTTTCCTGGAATGTGTCAGTGAGTTTATTTATTAGGTCTGCATCAATATTATTAATGGGCAGTGTGTTGTTCTCAATGGATGTTAAATCTGGTGTCTGTTCCATTTTGTGTTCTATTTGTGCATGTGAATCGGTTTCATGTTGTGATATTTGTTGTTTTACCTGTGTTTTAAAGCTTTTAATGTACTGTGTGGTATGAGGTTTCTGTGGATGATGGTTCTTCTTTGATCTGCTATGCATTGCTCTGTAACTGTGATGTGTGGGTATCTGCTTGTAAATTTGTCATAGAGTTCCCTTCTATACCCTGTAATGTCAGTTTCTAATTTTGTAATTGTGTAGTATGTACACATATGAATTCGTTCATGTCTGTTGTCCATTTCATGCATTGGCGTGGTTTTCCAGCCTCGATGGTCTCCAGTTGAGTTTCCAGGGAAACATTTTGGCTGGTTGGGCTCTGATGTGGTGACCCATTTCCTACTGTGGGTATGTGTATTGCAGTAGCCAGACTTTGATTGGTGCTGCTTTCACCACCAGTGGCCAAAGGAGACTGTAGTAAACTCTGCCTAACTTACAGTTGCGGACCTTGTTAACCTGGGCAATGTCCGAGCCTGTATGCTTTCGTGCTCTGCTTTGTATCATTGCATACTAATAAAACATTCTGAAGTCTGCTAACATTTAGTTGAGCAAAATGGAATAGCCTTCTAGCCCAGATTGCCCTACTAGAAAAAGATTTCTGATTTGCATTGCCTATTCCGCCTACGTTCATCCCTCCGCCACTTTGGCGGAGGGATGAACGTAGCCGTTCAGGAGCTTAGCAGCTTCAGCTACTAAGCTGAAGCTTAGCAGGATTCAGGAGAGGGTTATTATTATTATGTTATAGTACATCAGTGTGGGCACGGAGTTTCTCTGGGTCAAAGTACTATGTCGGACATAAGTCAAGACATAGCTACTTGTGATATTTAATTGTGGGTTAACTAACTGTCTGTGACCCCCTTATGGTGCCGCCTCTCTGCACTCATAGCACCGCACTACTACATAATGGAATCTATTTCAGATCCAATTACGAACTGCCTATATCTGACATGCTTCCACCCTGGCAACAACTCGATCATTTGGTCGATTAATCGTTATTATTTCAAAATCATCAATGGTGACTGGCATAAATACGAATTTTCGTCGTAAATCGGGATCTCCTCTACTATATATATAAGATATAATTTAAAAAATATATGTTGAACACTAAATACATATTTTTATTACTAGTTTTAATATTGTGTAGCTGTAATAGAAATGAAATTGGTTGTTATTCCGCAAAAAATTTTTTAGAATTAAAAATATTTCACGACTTCGGAAAGATTATTTAATTGCTAATTTAAAGTATAAATTAAGTGCACTCAAAACGTAATTTTGTAGTGTTATTCGAATGTAAAAACTACCCGCAGGGCCGGCGGAAGCGGGCTTGCATTCCAGGTAGGCGCCGCTACAAGGTGGGAGCCGTTTTGAAGTGTTAGTATAAAGATTGCCATCTATTTGGGGCGCCCATTTCATCTCCGGCCTTTGCAGGTAGGAGACGTCTAACCAAGCGCCGGCCCTGATTACCCGTATCCATTGAATGCAGGTAGTTTCTTCTGAAGCAAAAGATGAATGGCTGCAATAGAAGAGTGGCTGCTGCCATTCATCTTTTACTGGATACCTTCACAAATGGGCAGTTCACACTTCACACGTGTGATCTGCCCATTGTGAGCGCTGAAATGTCCCGCTGGATGGAAAGCGGCGTAAAACTATACAGAAAAAAGAGACACAAAAAAAAGCACAAAACTACACTAGTATATAATTTTTATCTTTATTTTGTCGTCACCATAAGTCATCGGATCAAGCTGAAAAACAAATGGCGAAAACATTGCGTGCAATCATTATGGACAACGGATAAAAGGATTAGGAACAAGTCCGGACTAGTCTGTAACAATGGAAACGCGCGGATATGCAATATGGCGGTTGCCATTCTACTTTGGCCCACCTTCAAATTCGGTAATCGTTGGAGGTGGCAGTCATTTCCGTCTGGTGGCTGAGGTCACTGATCTCTCGATTAACCTCTCTGGTGGCTTTCTTGCGGAACGATCTCTTGGGTCGCCGATCGGAAGAGTCTTGGGTGTAGTCGTAAGTGATGGCAGCCAGCACGCCTCCTAGCACCGGTCCCACCCAGTATACCTAAGAGAAAGATTAGTTAACTTTCTATTTTTAAACTCCAACGCAACCTAGACTTACCCAATGATGCGTCCAGCAGTTGGTCAGCAAGGCCGGTCCCAGCGATCTGGCCGGATTGATGCTAGCTCCAGTATACCTAAACTGAAAGAGAAAACAATCCCGATCATTTTACACAACGCAAATAGAGATCATCTTCTAATTTACTTACTCTTACGTTCGTAATATATAGCGAATCATTAATTATCCTAACCATTGATAGTTATTGATAAACATCAGATTACAATCCGAAAATAAAGGAACAACTCGAGCTAATCTTAGTCAAAATATTAAACTAAAGTGTTCACAAAAGCAGCACAATTCGAGGAAAATTTAAGAATATACGGGGAGTATTTAACGCGTTTTAATGCAGTGTTTAACTGCGAAAGTCTGATAAAATCTCCACACGAAAGCATGGTATCAGTGATATAACCCGAATGATAATGAGAAGCCACGTGTTAGATAGCGAAACCGCAAAGAACTTCGGAGATAATTAAAATATGCAAAAAACGACAGATTAGACAAAACTATATATCATATTTTTCCCTTTACGTCGCTCAGTATGATGTCTAAAAGTTGGATGCCTGTCAAACTCGACAACCAGATCGATATCAAACTCGGTCAATGATAGGATTGTTATTAAAGCCATAAATGTCCCCAGATACTGAAAGACACGATAGGATAAAATTGATTTTGAGATAATAAAGAGGTTTTTTTTATTATTCTGACTTATTAAACACGTTTTAAAATAAATATAGGATTAAGGCAGAAGCCAGAAGAATGCATAGGAAGAATAAATAAGTACTAGAAATTATCCGCTCATATAAATGAGCGGAAATATAATCTTGTGATTTAATTTAATAACGCTATATATATAACGACAAAAACACCTCCGAACTCGTGTAGGGAATAGATCGGAAACGAAATACACCTTCGAATTCGTATAGAGAATCCCTACATCATCCAGGAAATCGTAAAATGGCATCCATTATTACGTTACAGTGCCATCTGAGGAATTTGTCTTTTTAGAGGAACTACAATTTTAATTTAATTTTTATTCTTTAATTTTTAAATTATTAATAACAATAAATGAATTTGGCTGTCGCAGACATCCGAAAATTAGACCTTTCTAACGATACCATATTTATAGAAATCGGTACAGTGGTTCGACTGAAAAAGGGACATCCAGTCAGCCAGCTACGTTTGACTATTAATATTGATATATATGATGATTAAGAGAGGAGGCAGATGGTTAGAAAACAGACAAAACTGAGGCATTCGGTTTCATTTTGGTTGTTTTTTAAAACTGTACAATAAATAAAAATGTTATTTATGTGCTAGTCGAGTATAAAACGAGTGGGAGTGATAAAGGTCGGAGGAACATCGTTTTTTCCTCCAAGAGTAATAGCGTCGACGAATCGATTAATGGCTGGAGTTTGTTTGATGGTACCAGGCGCTTTATTATTGGAAATTTTAGAGAAAGTTATGGATGGAGCCGAAAGTATCTCTGGTAAATATTAAAGGAAAAATCTGATAGTTATTTACAGTCAGAACAGGATGGCCGAGTTACGCTGTGACAATCGAACAGAGGCGTATAAAATTTTCTTTGTAATTTGTAGAAGTAACAGTGGAAAAGTAAATATCGCGCTGAGAACTGATGATGGCAATGCGGCATTTGTATCCTGTGAGCAATGATAGAAGTGTTGTTAACTTATGTTACCTAGTTGTTATAATCCGATCAAAAACATTTAAAATATAAAAAAATAAGCCAAGTTCTGTATTAAAAAGTTTGGATATCCGTTGCAATCAACGATCTAAAAATACATACTGGATAGACTGCTGCTAATGGTACGTTGCTAGAAACAATGAAACCATCGAATTGGTGAAATCATGTGATATAATAGCGCATATTAGGGTGTATCATCATACTTACTAGCATAAATGGGATAAGTCTGACCACCAAAACAAAGTCAATTTGCTATATCGTCGATTTTACGACGTTGCTAGTGAAATAAATTAATGTAGCGGAACAGAGTCGCTTTTTGCTAGAATTGAGAAGTCTATCCAGTATGTATTTAGATCGCTGGTTACAATTTACATGCCATTTTAAATTTATTATTTTATTTTCTTAAATCGTCAACCGAGAAGCTGCATCTAAATTGTAACAAATATCCTGATTTCTTAGTACTGTACTTGTCTTATTTTTTACATCTTGAATAGATTTGATCGGATATCATTTATTTTAAGATAGAAACCATTTTTCTGAGAGAGAGATTCTAAAAAATTGTTCTAATTATAAAATTCATTAAATATTCTGTTTATTTTTTAATCCGATCGAATCGAAATTTTTAGGAAACATTTGGTAAAATAAACATCAAATTTGATCGAAGTCGATTGAGAGATACGATCTGTAGAATTCATAAAGAAAGATCTTTCTATTCTCCTCATTTTAATCCTATTGGGACAACATAAGGAACATGTACGTTTCAGATTTGTCCTAAATCGGCTGAATGGTTTGATCTATAAAAATATTTGTAGAGAAGAGAATCGTCCTTTTCTACCTCGTTTAATTTTAGCTCAATTATGCCAAAATTTTTGAAGATTTTAATTGAGTTGGATATGTCTATATTCCAAATTTAGTCAAAAATAATTGAACAATGCGATATGTAGAGGTGATTAAAAAAATGGATCCCTATTTTAACCCGATGGTGCTGAAATTTTCAGGGGATCTCAAGTAATCTAAGAAATACCTAAATTCCAAATTTCATCGTCATCGGGTGAACGATGTGACCTATAGATGTATCTGCTGAGGAGGAGAAAAAGTGGAAGAAGAAATATGCCAATTTTAAACTGCTCTAGTTCTTTTATTAATTGGATTTGAAGCTTCAAATTTGGCAATCGCTGAGTATTGAATATTTTTCTCCAATAAAATTATCAGGTTTATTATATCTAATTTAGAATGAGAGTTACAGTCAGTCGAATTTTGTTCTTAATGACTACTATTGATATAATAAGAGTCAATCAATGACTACTGTACTTGGCTTAGAACAAGGGTCCCCAAAGTGAACAATATGAACCCCCTTGGTCAATAATAATATCTAGAGGGTGGATAAACATTAAGGGATCGTTAGAAGATCGATTACATTAGCTTACGTGGCAGAAATTTTGTCATTTTTGAACGACCCAAAATTATTATTTAAATTATTTATAAAACTAATCTAGAACTTTATATTATTTTCTATTATGTTGTAACACTACGATATTTCATTAAGGGATCGCTACTCCAAAAATTTTACATTATTTTCTATTATGTTGTAACACTACGATATTTCATTAAGGGATCGCTACTCCAAAAAAATTTGGGGCCCTACCGTGCATCTTGATTAATTAACTGATATAGAATCGACTAAATTATATTATTATGGGTAGGAGTAACTTACTCGACCATTAATCTATCTAACATTAATAATCCTACAACCGCTAAAAATAAAAATAACTTTGATGACATTTGATTAATGTCTTCACTACGGATTATACGAATTTTATCAAAATTAATGTCAGCAGTCACACGGTAATTCATCAATATATCCATAACTTAAGGAACTCGTTTCTGGGATTAGTGCAAGGAAAAAAACAACATATCTATGTCAATTTGGGTCAATTTCGAATATTTATGGAGTTACAACAGTTTAAATGTTAAGAAACTATCGAGTAAAAATGAATATGAAACAAAATAACAAGAAAAATTCGCGATACATAGGTACAAATCACGAAACCTGAATTATGCTCTTATGTACATTTTAAAATAATTAAAACCTCATCTTCCTGTTTTCAGTGACAAAATAATGGCAAGATTCTGCTTTTCACGGAATCCGAGATTTTTGCATATTTTTGTCATATTACTAGTATTAAATCGGTATATAAATCAATCGCGAAAACGAAACTGATAAATAGCTATATGAAAAAGTACTTATCACAACGAAGTATCGATACCTGTGCGCAACGCCATCTTGAAAGAGACAATGTCTTGCCCGACACTTTTAAAATTATACGAATTCGTGTTATAGAAGAGCGATTTCGTTGTATGAATTCGTGTTATAGGAGAGCACGTTATACGGAAGTTTACTGTATTACATCTTGAAGGGATCGCGCAAGAATATATTCAAACTCCTTGGCAAGAACACTTTCAAGAGTATTATTATTATCTTAATTTTAATTATAAATTATAATGAAAAAAACTTTTGTGTTCTAATAATTTAAACAGACATTCTATATGTAACAGCTTCATTTAAAGTTACTGAAGATGACTTAGTTAAGTTGAAAGTGCTTTAATTATTTAATAAATCAAGTTTTTCACTTTAATCTGTGCTGTAGTCAATCATTTACAAGACTGAAACTATAAGTGAAATTGCTAATAAATAGTAATTATATGAATGTTTTGCAATCACTTATTACAAACATCAGTTCAAGCTCTTTACTGAGTGAATTAACTAACAAAAATTCCATATTGGCTGCTATTCATTGGATTGTTAATGCATATAAAAAAAATTGATTCTAACTTCATCCAAAAATGTTTCCAGAAAAGTGGTTTTGAATTTGAAACTATTGGTTAACCTGAATAAAAAGTGAAAGAATTTTCTGAAGAAATACTTCAGAAAATGATGAAATTTAGACATTTATAGGACAGCTTGAAGACATTAATATGCAGGTAAATGCTGAAAAATGTGAAAAAATATGGTTAAATATAAAAAAAGCTTTGAATATTTTGGATTAAATCCAATATTTTATTTTTTTTTATGAATTATCTATTTATATATTACATGCCAAGAATGTAATGCGATCGTCAGTGTTTGACATGATAATTTATAGTTTAAAGAAATTGCACAAAAAACAATAAAAGTTTAAAAAATAAGGAGAAAAATCCAATTTCGGAACAATTAAATAAAGAAAAGAATTGAATGCTAGCAAGCAGCTGCATTGTCATGATCTTTTGGTTATTTCGTAACAATGGAAAAGTTTCTTTGATGTTATTGTTATGTTTACTTTATCTATTTTAAGTTACCTTGCAAATTTTCAAGGATAAAGAGTCTCAAATGACCTCATCTAAATTTTCAATTCCCTACCTCATTTAAATTGCTCTTAACCCAGTAAATATAATAGTTACTAAACACATAAAAGTTTCCCAATGAAATTTCTAAAGATAACATCAATAACAAACAAACACTGGCTGTGTGTGCAACCATTTTACTGAGCAAATTGACAAAATTTTGATCGATCATAATTATTTTAAGCAAATATTTTTGAACATGTAGTTCGGTTTTATATAATCATAAAAAAGTGATTTACGGATTGATTTTCATTTATATATCATTAAAGAAAATTTTGGTTAACATTAATTGTAATTTAAGCCTGTTTTATTATTATATCGTTAACATTTGGTTATCATTGGAAAGCGGAATTTACGAGTGACGTTGAAACGTACGTGCTGCTACAGTAACAATGCCGATATTTATTTTGTTTTATGTCTTATATATTTTTAGCCAGCTTATCAATTATTTAAAATTATGGAAACAAATTTTTCATATAAAAATAATTTGCTGCCAAGTTGTTAACTGTACTTCGATACGGAGATTTTTCTACTAAAGCAATAATTTGGATAAAAATAATATCAAAAAATTTTTATAATTTATTTACTTCTACGAAATTAAATAGAATTTGTAACGAATTAAAAAAAATTCAGCGTGTAGTAATCAAATTTAAATTAATAATTTTTCTTTATTAAAGTAGTCATGATTTTTTTTTCCTGTTTAACGTTATGTATGTAAATAAATAAATAACATATATCGCTTGATCGATAACATCAGTTTAAAATTTTGACAATAATCTTATTTGAAATGCATCCATTAATCACTGCAAAAAAATCGAATTTCCATACTAAAATATCCATTTTTTTAATGTTAAAAATTGTTGACTTCCGTGTATTATTTAATATTAAAAATTTATTTATTTATTTTTTTCATACTTGTGTAGATAAAGAAAGATTAATCGTTAGGAAAGGAGTCAAAAAGTTGCCTGTTGATGACTGAGTGCAGATATTGAATGGTTAGAAGAGAGAGAAATGTCATCCAAAATCATCTCTCCGATAGCAAAATTCCAAAAATGTCATATGTCACTTTTTAATGGACTACCATGTATCATTTCTGATTTGATAACTGGTATTTATCGTGATATGCGGTTTGTAAAAAATTTTTATATAGTTTTTTAGAAATATAAAAGTATTTTAAATCCGCAACAATTTTTATTTCTCTGTTAATAATACTTTTTATATAAATTTCTACGAATTTGCTTCCATCGACCAATTTTGTGCAAAATAATTTTTCGTTCGTTTTTAATAAACATTTCGCAACTTTATTGATTTAATTTTAAAATATTTAGACTTTCCTTTACTTTTTAAAAGTAATTTATGTCAAACAAAATTTCATTTTTAATATACAGTCAAACCTGAAAATTAATATATGAATTTTTTATTAATCTGAAAGGTTTATCATTTCAATTTTTTCATTAATAAATCAAGTAATACATAAATTATTTTAAAATTCATGGAATAAATAAATAATATTATCTTTAAACAGGATTACGTAATTTATTTTTTACAGAAAAACTCACTCAAGAACATATTTATATATACATTCTTGAAATTTCAAATCTTGTTTGAGTAATATTTTCATCCGTTTTTAAAATTTCCACTTTCCTAAATTGGATTACAAAACAGGATAATATGTTTATTATAGTTACTTTAAAAGGATTACAGATACACATAAAATTATACTTGCACTAAATAATAATTTACATCCTTTTTTATCCATTTAGCGGTTTTTAAAAAGGATAAAGTTGATTCATCTAAATTTGTTTATTTAATTTCAGCATTATTTATAATATAATTGTATATACAATAGTAAATATTTTCTACTTTTAATGAATGTTTTATATTTATAATTATGGAATAAAAGAGAAAAAATCTCACCTAATACTTTCTATGAATTCATTAATCGCGGCGATAATTGCGATTAATCGCGTTTTTTTGGCGATTAATCGCAATTATCGCAGCGATTAATCGCAGCGACAATTTTTTTTTATTTACTACACGAAAGAAACATAAAGAATAAATAGAAAATTTATATATTGCTAATCATTATCTAGTGTTAACATCACGAAATTTTGAAATTAATAACTAATCGTGCGAGACACATAAAATTAGACAAAATATTAATTGTATTTATTGATGGGATTATTACCATATCATACTTCACTGGATTATATATATATATGTTGCAGATGGATTTCATGGATTAAAAAACTATATATAAAGTTTAATTATATTTATTTATGCAACAAGATTGCAAACACATTAACGACTATAAATATTTGTTTTATATGATATGTTGTCACGTTTATAAAGAAAAATAACATTCCTAACTTTGCACTTAAGCATTCAAAGAAAGAGTGAGAAACTTTGGAATCCTTTTCATTTACATGAAGATTTATACAAGAAGCTATGTTGAAAATATTCAAAACAGTATTTTGATTCACTTCATTGATATACTGATGTAGAAGCTGATTAAAGATTTGTTTTTAGTTTCCAAACACAGTATAATATTAAAGAAAGAAAAGCATATTCTCTAATGTTTTGCAATTGATTAATGCTTGATAAAAAATATATTTCGCATGAAACCGGTTTAACAATAGGTTGCTTTTCCTATTATAACGCGTAAAATACTGACGTCATTGCCGGTGTTAAAGAAAAATTGGACTTTTCTAAAAATATTTTTATCATGTAAAAGAAATACTTTGTGTTCAATAGCAGCTGTTGCTCTTATTGAATACAAGAGAATATTCTACCAGAAATTACTGAAAGAAATTTTTGGAAACGACTACAAAACTCTATTGAATAGAATATTCAATGAGCAGTATAGAAAAACATTGAGAAAACATAAATGTTCTGTTTAAAAAAATGTGTAAAATTCTTGAATAAAAATATCTTTATTTTTTCCCTAACCAAAATTTAAACTGAAACATAACATTTAATGATCTATACTAAATAATATAATAATTAATTCAACTTGTTATTTTTTTAATTTATTTTTCAATAGTAGAAGCTACATGCTTTATCCAAAAAAATTTTTTTTTTTCTAAAATAAAAGCATTTGGATTATCCATAAAACTTAATCGGTGTAATTTCTAGGAGAGCAACAATCTCAAGTTTTTATTAAAAGAATATTTAAAAACAATGAAATAAATCTATAAAAATAATGCAAGTTTAACAAAATTGCTATTCTTGACTTACTTCTGATAAAATGCTTTAATTCTGATTCTGATACTGAATTTCTTTTACTACTGATAAAATTTTTAAGTCTCGTCTAGGAAAAAAAAAATAATAAAAACTTTAATAATTTAAACTCGATAGTTATTATTATTATACTCCATGTAAGTAGGTTTGGTTGGATAAAAATCAAAATTTCTTTTCTGTTCACGTATATGCCAATCAGGTGTTTTCACGTATCTTTTCGGAAAAATTCCGAAAAAACTTAAAACCGAAAATCTTCAGAGATTTTATTTCCTTTTATCATATTATCGTAAGATAAAGAGGAACACGCATAATATTATTAAATTCGTAAATAACAAATTTATATTTATTTATTATTTATAGAATAATGCGTTATTTTAAAAATAAATATATTCAAGAGTAAAATACATTTCTTTCTATTACTTTTTACGCAGTTTTCTTAGATAACAACAAAATTTAATTTAAAAACAGTTTAGTGCAAAAAAAGTCAAGTTCTTGAACAACTGAAGCATTTCCTGAGTGAGTTGTACTTCAATAAAGCATTTATTATGCAAATATGAAGAAATAAAGGAAAACAAGACATCTTACATTACTTTACTGTATATAATTAACGATTATTACAGCATACTCTGCTCTTCGCGTATTCTCACAGTAGTAGTACCAACTATATATGATATACATATACAACTCATAATTTTATTTCTGAAAGCAAGCAAATTCACAGGAAAATGCAAAATATTTTATGATGTACATGTAAAGCTGTTGCTCATTTTTTAAACGTAATTTCATGAGGAGAAATCAGTCATGCTCGTACATTTCAGAGCTACCTCTCGACATCATGTACAAAATCGATAAATATGCGTAGGCGATTACATAGAGATAAAAGTTTACTTTAACAGTCTAGTGGATACGACAGATTCGAAAGTCGTTGATTGCAATTTGCATGATGCAAAGAAAAAAGTCTTTTTTAGGTTGGTTGCAAATGTTGATCTTGTATAAGTAGAACGTAAATTTACATTTGAACTAACAGATATATCTTGAACAGTTATAATTATTATTACATTTTTTCGTGTAAAAAAATAATCTTAAAAGAAATAAATATTAAGTTTCGTACTGATCATTTTTAACTGGATATTAACTAAATCATCCCGCAATCTAATACAAAATTAATTAAACACAGTTTATGGCCATTAATATCTTACTACATAAAGTTTTCTTTTAAATAATAATTTTCCTTTATGTAATGTAATAAATGAAATGAAACTTCATTCTATGTAATAAAATCTACCTTGTGGAAATGGAAAATTTCCCAAACATCTGCCTCTTTATTGTGATTCTCTGATGAGGAAACAGGTTATTGTCATGGGATATTTCATTGTACAGGTTAATTTATTCGTCAATTGATATGTAAATTTAATTACAGATAACACCCAGACGCTTAATTACCATTAATATTATATATATATATAATACAAAATAATAAAAGTATTAATGGAATATAAAAAGCATTTTTGTCTTAAATCGAATATAATAAAATCTTCAATATATAAAAAAAAATCTTTCATAACTTTTACATTATTGAAAATTTTATTAAAGTTTACAATTTTATAGACTATTTTTATGCTATGAACCGAAATACTATATAGAAGAAAATAAAAGAGCCTCGAAGCAAATTTAAATATGGAAATGGAGATTATGTTCACTCTAGAGATTTAAAAAGCCTTTTATTCTTACTACGTTCTAGATCGATTTACGATTCAAAATTTTAACCCAACATGACTTATGTTTTAAGGCATCAAGGGAAAATATTGATTGTGGGGAAATAAAATATTGAGGTTACTCAGAATGTTTTTCAGTTTGGTAATTTCCTTTTGTTTGTACTCGCTAATTATTTTTCCTTTATTTTTATTATTCAATAGTTTATCTTTGTATGCATCTTTCTGTTAACCACTCTACAATCTTTGTTTATACTGCATATAGTTTTATTCTCTAATGTTTTCTTTGTCTGCATAAATCCTTTTCTACCTATATCTTATTTGTATGTACTTTTATTTTTATTTCTCTTTATGTGTTTAACTTTTATTTGTATGTACATTTTTTATATAACTTTATTAGTAGTACAGTTTACTTTATTAGTAAGTACAGTTTCTTTATATATTCATCTTTTATTTGTATGTACAATATCTTTATATATTCAACTTTATTAGTAAGTAATTTTCTTTATATATTCAACTTTATTTGTATGTACATTTACTTTATATATTCAACTTTATTTGTATGTACATTTACTTTATATATTCAACTTTATTAGTAAATAATTTTCTTTATATATTCAACTTTATTAGAAGTAAATTTTCTTCATATATTCAACTTTATTAGTAAGTAATTTTCTTTATATATTCAACTTTATTAGTAAGTAATTTCTTTATATATTCAACTTTAATAGTAAGTACATTTTCTTTATATATTCAACTTTATTTGTAGGTTCATTTTCATTAGTATATTCATCTTTACTGAATTTGATTGTTCACTTTTATTTATATGTTCATCTTTATTACTATTTTTTCTTATTTATAGTTTCTACTTGAATATGCAACATGTTCATTTCCATTTCAATACACTTGTGTATGTTTTTGGTTTCAATTTCTCTCTTCGTTCGACCTTATCCATGTTGTTTTCTTATGCTCTTTGTTTATATTTTCCAATTTATATATTCTCCTTCCTATTAATTTGCACACTGTCTTATGAACGATCTGCTAAACTTACCATTGCGTATCGATTTATTTTCAGACTAGTAGCGATTATGCCGATTATTAAAGCTAGCAATTCAGAGAATTGCATCAATAATAGAACCGCTCGACTCCAATTAAGTCAAGTATAGCAAACACACATACTACAGTCCTCGTCGTTTATAGTCGTTATATTCATAATTGAACTGCGGCAATGCTAGCTTCTTTTTGCTTATTAACGGTGCGGTTATTAATTATTTAATGCGTTTTATGTACCTCTTTAATTGATTGTCTTATCCTATTGTAACATAAAACAATTCTTTTATGAATAAAACAATTGGTCCAATAGAGAATGGTACATTTACTAATAAAGACGAATATTCGCAATGCGGTCCAATCTATTCCTCATGGAAACATATTTTGCCATTAATATAAATTATAATTACAGAAATTTAATCCAACATGTTAAAATTTATTTATTGAACTTATTAAATATCTTATAACATTAATGACTTCTAACCATTGCTAACGCTCATTTGCATATTATTGATATCATTGCTCTTGTAAGAGAGAAAGAGAGGATAATTTACTCTGCTTTCTAGAGAGACTGTTGGTTTTAAATAGAAGAAATGCAGACAGGAAGACGTCTGAACTTCTTCCAGTTTGCAGAAGATAAAATGGTGTTATAATTTTCTCAGATAAGTAACACCGAAAGTACTTCTTACTTTATCTGTTTATGCTTTTTGGCATAAGTCTTAAATGATGATTAATCGTTCTGATGTGATTTATGATGCTAAAAAATATTGTAGATATAAAAATTACGTAATTGATTATGGCGAATAAACGAAGAGACAGATCAAGAAAGATGAGAGAACATTATCAGTTCTCGGAGATTATCATCATCGTTTTGTCTTTAATTAGCATATGTAAGTATAATAATAACGATGAGAAAACTTTATAATTTAATTATTAAAATTACGCAATGATATTATTTAAATTAGTTAAATTCCAAAATTTTTACATAATTTATAAGAGAATGTTAAATATTTAATCAGTCAAAACTGTCGCTTCGAGTGCCAGAAAATGTAACGAATGTAAACATTTCCGAAAAGTATTTTAACTAGAAGAATTAAAAAGTAATTTTTGACCAATAAAATTTTTCTGGTTTCTAAGAGATTTGTAGAGTAGCAAACACATTCATCCATCCACATAGAAAATTCATAAATACTGACAAAGCACAGCTTTCTGAGTAGCAAAATCAGCAGTTTTCCGGATAAGCGCTGATGATACTAGACTTTGGTCCGAATAATTCATAAGTGTTGTGCAACATTCTACATCATTCTGTTAACCGAAATATTTTAGTCATAAAATTTAATAATAATAAAATTCTTTTACACCCGAAAGATGAATTTTTTTTTTTTCCTCTCAAAATTTTATTTTCTCCTTAATATAATTTTTGCAATACCTAAACTTCATACATAAGTTAACATAGCTAAATTATAAACGCTGTTACAAATTATCATTAAAGTCAAATTAATTACGTTTAAGAAAAATTACTTCTTAATTAAACTAGTATATTATTTATCGAATTGCGCTAATGTTTATTTGATGATTGATGAAAGATCATCCTTACTTAAACAAGTGAAGTTTTCTTAATTAAATGGCTACTCTCAGGAATAATTAAGATGAATTTTTTACGTGTATTTAAATTGCTTTTCGTAACTAATAATATAAATTAAAATTCCGAAACTGGGGAAAATACAAAAATTATTAATTTATAAATCGTGTTGCACCAAGAAATATCTTAACTGGGATACGCCCTGTTCTTTTAATAAAATTCAGTTTTGCTTGACATTTTTATGTTAATTATTAATTTTGTTCCCCTTTTTTGATGTGTATGCTGCTCTGGTGTAACATTTTAATTTGTTTAGTAGGTTTACATGGGCAGATTTATTAAATAAACATGTGCAATCTTGTTTTTGTATCCATACATCTGAATGTTATGTATAGAAGTATGTTAAAGTAGTTTTTTTAAAATGCAAAATTTTCAGATATTTTGCTATTTTTATATGGAAAAATTTGATAATATTAGTCAATAAAAATCGTTTTATTTTTTAGAATCGATGGCCATGAATTTGGATCGCTCTTAAAATTATGGTAATCGAATTTCGCGTGATGGTCACTGTGCTCAAAGAGATAAATCTTGCTCATCCTCTTGATTTGATCTTCTAAGCATTATGAATGTGCTTGATAAAATATTTATGGATAAAACTCGAAAAAACTGTGATGAAACTTCCTTTCGAGCCTCTTAAGACAGATGAAGAAATCTGAGAGTACCAATAGTAAAATAGAAAAATAGTACACTAAAGCATTATCCAAGAGAAATATTCAGATTAAAAAACAAACTAGTAGACCATTTTCTTAATGAGAAAAGTAAATTTTTTATTGAGACACGCATGATGTTTTTACTGTTAGATTTTATTGTTATCCCTCATCCTGATTGCATTTTAAGGTGGTGGATCTGCTGCAATCCTGATCACATTGCTTCCATTAAAAGAGATAAGGTTTCTCTTATTGCAACATAATGATCAGCCATCAGTTTGGTAATGATAAGTGCTATTATAATGGATGTCATTAGTTTTTTATTATCTGATAAAGCTGATATAAATATCTTTTATCAGTTTTTAACTAATCACACAGATCATTATTTTATAACATGTAAAGATGCTAAAAAAATTAAAGAAGCCAGGTTATGTTTACATCATTTGCTTATTTAAGTGGTTATCAAATCAATCTTCCATTATTCTGATTTATTATTGCATCATGCATCATGAAATCTAATAATAACAAATCTCAGACATGGAAGACCATAAAATTTTTATTTCTTGAATTTTATTCATCTTGTAAACAACTTTTATCATCTTTTAAAGTAAATGCAATCTTCGAGAATACTAGAAGGTGCTTCAAGACATTTTATTCACGTTTACGAAAGTACAACGTCGTGTACTGTTTAGAGATAATCGAGTGCTTACAATGTTACGAAAATATAGAGATAGGCCAAAAAAATAAGTTTACTTTTGGTGATTGAAATGCCAATATTCTCTATGCAGGTGCAAAACCAAAAACTTCTTCGTTTCCCAGACAGTTTATGCTTTTAAGTGTTCTGGGAATGATATCACCTGTCTAAATATCTAACAAACATAATTCCTTCATCCATCATATGTCACGATTTATCTGCTTTCCACAGAAATTTTCGGAAACTTTGCATATTTACAAATACGCAGAAACAAAAATAGTATTCTCTACATTTGTTTAGTTAATTGTTATTAATGTTTTCTACTTAAAAATCTTTTTATTGTCTTCAAGATACTATGCTTTTCTTGTCTTTTATCGCAGAAGAGGATAGAGGAAAATGATAAAGTGATGAGAGTAAAGAAAGATGATAAGAAAAGTGAAGATAGTGCTTAGAAGTTGTCTTCCTTTATCAGATTGCCAATCGAAGATATCGAGAGAGATTTATCTTCTACAGTTTTTTTTTTACTTATCTAAAAAAATGTCACTTCTCGTTTCCAGATTTGGTTTTTGTTGTTTTAAACATCAATACGAAGTTAAAAAATAATTATATTTATGGAATATTTGCGTGCAATAACTGTTCTGCTTATACATCAAGCAATGCAGAAGGAGTCGCGATATTGAAGGTGGAGTAACGCTATAAGTACACTCAGAAATAACGCTATTAAAACCTTAATGGAGTTTATAAATTTAGATAATCTGATCAAACTCGCTATCATTTTATCAATTTTTTTCCCGGAAATTCAGCTACTTGCCACGATTAATAATCAAAGAAGACTTAAACCGACTGCACGTATAGCGATTTCGTTACAGATTAAAGCTTTCTTGCTCTCTTCACCGTTTAATAAATTAATTTGCATAAACTAACGAGGAGCGAATTATCTAACGAGCATCAAATTTAATTTTATCATCATCATAAAATGGAAGGATAATAAAAAAAAAAATAAAAGTAATTTGTTGATTAAGCGAAAGTTAATTAAATATTCTTTAATTTAGTTATGAGCGAATCTCATCTTGTTGATTTTTATTTTTATTATTATTATTTTTTTAGATTGACTTATTTGGTGACGTGCTCTTAAATTTTCGCTTTTTGTATTTTTTTTTATTTTTTTAATGCTTTCAAGAGAGGAAAAGCGTGTTTACATTGCCGAAACAAGCTACGTGAGGAAACTGGAACCATTAGCGCTTAAACAAAAATCTAAATAGGAAATTATCGTGCAAGTGTAAATAAATCTTGCAGGATTTAAAACATTTACGAAACTGCTGATGTTAGTTTTGTCCCCCTCCATAAAGAATTAAAATGTTTATTTTTATTGCTTAAAGCAGAGATTTTTTTATAGCAATAATTCTGTAGTTTTGAATTAAATTATCCACTTTTACGATATTAAAAATATGATAATCTTGGTTATAAACTTATCTGTGAGTGGTTTCATATACATTTACGCGATTGTTGCTGTAAAGTTAACGAGTTAATATGCGAGTTGGCTACAGATCAAGTTGAGGGAACAAAATTTTCAGCATGATGATGATACGCAAAGATATTGATGTATCTTTGAGTATTATCATCATGTTAAACATGATTATGAAATGATGATGTGCAGATATTTTAAGCATATACACAGAAAGTAAAAAAATGTGCAACAGAAGCAACAGTACAGCTGCAGCAACAGCCAAAAGTCTACACTTTGCAAAATCTTTGAATTTTATGTACAAAAATCTGTATATTAGAGCAACAAAATTCATGATGATGTTCAGGAGTTTTATGTATGTGCATAGAAAGTCTTATTATGAACTTTGTTGCTCTACTATATTGTTCTACTATGTATGTGCATAGAAAGTCTTTTAGTTGCTCTACTATGTATGTGCATAGAAAGTCTTATTATGAACTTTGTTGTTCTCATCATTATGAACTTTGTTGCTCTACTATACAGATTTCTGTAAATAAAAATCAAATATTTTGTAAAATGTAAACTTTTGGTTGTTGCTGCAGCTGTACTGTTGCTTCTGTTGCACATTTTTTTACATTAGAAAGGAATAGTTACTAGCAACATGTTTTCTTCTTCCCACTTCTGACTAAGTATGATAAATTCTCTCATTAATGCGAAACACGTAGCAGTTACAAATTATGACAAAGAACATAAAATTCTCGGAATGTGTGCCGGATTTAAAACATTTGTTGAATTTTACAACAACAAATCCTAAATTACTTTTAAACGATCCATTTTTTAAAAACAAGAACAAAAATCTAATCGAGATTCTTTAAATTCTGCAATGATTCCACGTTTAAGTTCGCATGCCATAACGAAAATATACACATATATTCTTAATTTTTCTGTAAGAATTAATAGTAAAAAATATGAAAGTTTGATAGAATAACACTCTTTCAATATACGAAAATCTTAACGTTAGTTTCATATAGGATAGTATCGGTTGCTGGTAATTGTTAACTTAGATAACGTTATTTGTTTGCAGACGAGACAAATAAATCTGTCAAACAAATCCAATATCGAAGATAAGAAAATTTATTGCAATAATAGCATCTACTTTCACACTCTAACCAAGACAAAACTTTACTATGTTTGATGTTAAACGGGGATGAGATCACTTTTCATTTTCCTCTACCAAAATCGTGATATTGATCCTATCTATCGTGATTATGTCTGTATTATTTAACGAATCAGATATCCTTTCTGGAGATACGTCACATGTAACAATGGTGTATTTCATTAACCAAAAAATATATAAATATTAATCGCTATCTTTATCATTTTTTTATGAGACCAATTTTCTAAAGTGTTCCGCTTAATACCTTGTCATCTTTGCATATCCATTTTAATATGAAAGCAAACTTTCTAAAAAAAATATTCTTGTAGAAAGAAGAGGAAAAGCAAAAAAGAAAAGAAAGTTAAAGAAACGAATGCAGGAGAAGCAAATGGAGTAGCGATAAATTCGATTAAATAGCATAGAAAGTGAGAGAAGAAAGAGGTGGAGTGATACACACACTAATGCATTTCTTTAACGTTGTACATGAAGAGAGAACATCACTGAACTGTATATATACTGTTTTCTTATAGTGACAGTCAAAGGAAAGGTTCAGGACCTCTTTGCACCTTTAAATTTAAAGAGGTAGCGAAAAATAAACACTACAACATTATATACAACACTGCGAACATTATGAGGGGCTAAGTTTATGATAACTTTCCCTTGCACACTCTGAGAAACTTAAATATTCTTTCACTAACATATCCAGACAGTAGGATCGTGTATAATATTTTATTTATTTTTAATATAGATCTGCTCATATTATATCAGTTTTATGAAATTTATGATGATGATCACTTTAGTAGAAATAATAAAAAAAAATTAAATTCATATTTATTTTCATTAATTTGGAGTGTGTTTTTTTCTTCTCTATTATATCAAGATACTCTCTATTATACAGAGTGTACAAGTACATCCTAATTATTATAATAATCATAATAACGAAATTATGAATATAATCCTAATGAAATGATCATATTGTAATGTTTATGCTGACTATGTCAGTTTGATATTGATCACTGGAATAATACTACTTTAATGAAAAGTAATAAATAATCAATTAATAAATAATGATAAATGATAAATCAATAAAGAGAAAACAACAGATTTATTATTTATTACTTTTCACTAGAAACATTAGAACGTGATTTAGAAAATGGTATTATAATTATCATTTTCTAAATCTTGTTCAACTCTTAGAAACAAATTTAATTACAGTAGTTATATACTTCCATTTATACATTAAAATATTGTGTGGAACCACTAAAATCTTCTAGTGATCGCATATGAATATAATTACTCTAAAGTATGAGAAGATAAAGATAATATTCAACACAGAAGTAAACCCACAATCAATAACTATAGAAGGTCGAACGATGAAAGGGTGGAAGAATACATGTAGTTAGGAATGAGAACCCAGATGAGATATGCATTATAGGATGCAGTTAGGATAGCGTGCATGCAGCCGATATAGTAACTTCCTAAGGGATAATAGGATACCGATATGCCTCAAAAGGAAACTCTTCAACATATGCATACTACCAGTAATGACTTATTGCTGAGAAACATGGATCTCTACAAAGAAAATGGAACAAAAACTAGTAACAATCAAATGAAGCATGGAAAGACACATATTAGGATTCACTTGGAGGGATCACAAGACCAAAACATATCATCATCAATGATGATAGATAAGAGAACAAACCAAAATAGAAGATATACTAGTAGCAGTGAGAAGTAGTATGTCGCATTGGGGAGGCCACATATCGAGATAAACCGATAATTGATAGACAAAGAGAAATGCACAGTGGCAATCAAGGAAAGTGAAGAGACATCCTTGCAGACAATACAAACGATGGAGAGAATATATAAGAAAAGTAAGTAGTTCCCAGTGGATGCAGATTGCACAAGAAAAATACATCTGGAAACAAAAGAAGGAGCTATATATATTTATATATCCAAGAATGAATGTGATAGAGATGATGATGATGATGATAGAGCAAATATACAATTATAAAAATAGTGTTTATAATCTTGTAGAATGATACAAGACAGTCTGATATAATATTTAGAATAGTAAATAATGCAATAATAATTAATTTGGCACAGAATTTTGGCAATGAATAACATCATCTAATTGGATAATTTTTATTTATGTTTTAAACTATTTAAATAAAAATTCGAACCATCATAAACCCGTAAACGAATATTAAAGAAAGAAAATTACTACAGAACATTAATCGATTTTAAAATTAACTCGAACAAACAAATCTTGATCTCGTACACGAAACGTAACATCAAAATTTTGCCATTCCTTAATTTAACAACTTATAACAAGACGTTACTCCTTCAGATTTTATTCTAATTATTATTTTTTTCCATAACAAAACTACATTTAAACATAATAATACAGAATTTTTCGACTTCGAGCGAATAACTGGGTAGATGTTTCAAAATGATATATTTTATTCGTTTTTTTTTTGCATCAGTGAAGCAGTTGCTTTAATATCTTCGGCACTACTCTCTTGCGAACATAAAATGCTTTTTCTTGAATAGAAATCTAACAGTAGTCAGTATCATTTATGTGTTTTTTTCCTACTCTACCATTACAGTTCAATGAGACGTGATATTTATTGCGAAAACATTATTACAACTGTATTGGAATGGAAATTCGGTCAAGGATTTTTCTAAACAGACTTTCTGAATGTTTAAAAGATAAAGATTATACAATCCGGAGAATAATAATAATAATAATAAAATAAATGGCCAAATATAATTTTTCTAAACAGATAAATACATTTTTCACCATAAAAGTTCGCAGCTTCAGTAGACATCCGAGATATTTTAAAGAAACTTTGACAGAATAGAACATTAAGCATTTAATGGAACGAAGTAGCCAAAATATAAAATTTCATTAATGATAATTTAATAATTCATGAGGAATTTTTTTGGGGGGTTTCTCCTCGAAAGTATCTCTAGATCTGTAATTCGAGTAAAAATGATATCCGTAACAAAATCTAAATCAAATCTGTTCTTGGCTAAGATATCATTTTAGTATTGACGCATTTTTCTCTCAAGAGAATAGTAACAAAAAAATAATTCACTGTTGAAATCCAGAAAATAACATTACAGTCAACGAAACGAAACTTTATCGTGGAAAACAGATTGATAAATCTATTTATCTCGGATAATTATTACAAGTCTCACCATTAAATCGAGAACTGAAGAAAATCTTTTATCATTCCAGCGATTTTTTTTAATCGTCAAGCGTATTTAATGAGAGAAAATTACTTTTACTAACAAACCAGAGAGAGAAAACATCTCCTTTCTCATTTTCTCTTAACAATCTTATAATGATATCCCAAATTAGGATAACTAACGATAGATATGTCTCGCCTTTAAGATTAAAAATAAAACTGTAGCTCAATTAGTAACAAGTTTTTTACTTGTTTTTCTCACAATTTAAATAACAACAAGCAGGTATCAGATTTTTCTTTAAAGAAAATAATGTAGCTTTACTCCAATAATCAGATTTTCCTGTCATAGGATCCAAGGAATAATGCTATTGAATGCCGGATTATTAGATTATCGGAGTTTTGATTACAGAAAATATTATTGAAAATATTGTTAAGTTTAAAAATCTTTTAAAATATTTTTTTTTTTTATTTATACAAATGTATTTAAGAATGTTTTGCCACTAAACACTTAAAATTCATTTGTACCGTATTGGACGGCTTGATTACGTTTGCAGAGTTATAGATTATTATTTTATTGGTGTATAACATTCCAAAAGGAAATTTTAAACATTTGGAATATTGAAACACTTCCACAAAAGATGGAATTCTTTCAGGCATCCTTACAATGATAAATTTTCTAATTTTATTTTACTAAAGATGATCCTGTTTCCTCTTAAGAGAAAAAGAATTTTGTGCTTTTATAATGTGGATCCTCATCAAAATTATTTTTTTTAGCTTCAAACATCTCTGTTTCTCGCAGATGATTCTGATATAATCACTGTATTAAAACATTCTAATAGAAAAAATCTTTTACTTGTTTCAAGTGATTTTGTTTATCACAAATGTGGATTTTAGTGAACTACAGTTAAATATTTTTATGCTTAATGAATTATTTTTCGTGAATTTCGAGGTTTTAATTTACAAATCCAAAAGAAATAATGATGTAAATGTGATGTAGATCCTTAGAGAAAACCACAACAACAAAAATTTATAAAATAATTCTCTTTTCTGACAAATTATAACAATTTCATTTATTTACGATTCCGATAAATTATTCTACCTGCAAGAATTTTTGATATCTAAAGAAATAATTTTTATCTATTTAAAAATATTTAATCAAAAATTATTTTCTGATAAGAGTGTAAATATCAAGTAATCCCAAAAGTAATGCCGTTTTCTATACTGTACTTGTTCAAACATGTCTCAGCTTGTCTAAATATGAATTTTTTTTATGTTTTTGCAATGTTGGAAGGATGTTATTGATTCAAATAATGAATATATGTATATAATTAAATTAGCAAGTGATTTATCTTTTATATCCTTTCAAATCTTAATACTGTACTTGTATTATAAATGGTATTACTTTTGGGATGACTTGATATTTCTCGAATTAAGAATTTTTCTACATAAGACCAAGTATATAAAGAATTAATCAAAGAATTCTTTTAACAAACTGGAGTATTATTACTTAAGATTCTGAAAACTTTTTCCGGAACTATTATAAAAACCATAAGTATGAACTGTTCAGAAAAATAATCAGAAATCCCTCAAAATTTTAAGACCACGCAAAATGTTTTTTTTTTTTGGGACTTAATTAGGCGCCATCTTGTAATACTATATGAAGTTCCGCCATCTTGTAATTTCATTACAAGATGGCGGCACTTTGTATGGTATTACCTCGCAAAAAAATATTTTAAAAAATTTATTTTTCTTGAAAAATAATCCAACAGTGCATAAAAATTGATTTTTTAAAAAATTTTTTTTCCACGAGGTAATTGGATATGTTTTTCTTTAAAATTTATCTATCGAGTCTAAATGTGAATGCATATTTTTTTTAAATAAATAAATGAATGATTAATAGATTTCAAATTAAATATTTAAAAAGTTAAATTAATCTGAGATTTCCCTAGATGTTTACAAATGAATTTTAAAGATTTAAAAAAAAGTGATTGCTTTGCCATCCATTGAGAATTGATCAAAGAATATAAAAAATAGGATTTCTTAAAATTAGGATGGGTAATGGCTGATTGCAATTAAATTACGTCCAAAAATAGAGAAAAATCAACTGAAGTAACCTCTATATTACGTTAGAACAGAAGCGAAACTTGGTTTATATATCTTAATATGTTTTATTGATCAGTTCTTTACGAAATATGGTCTTATATACTCAATTCTTTTGTTACTGTCTGCCAGAAAAATATCTCAAGGAATAAATCTTGTAAACATTAAAATTTTAGGGAAATATTTCATATATTTTTGTTACTGTCTGCCAAAAAAATATCTCAAGGAATAAATCTTGTAAACATTAAAATTTTAGGGAAATATTTCATATAAATCTAATTAAGTCCATTGGAAACACGCCATTTTGGAACTTCATTACAAGATGGCGGCTTTCCAATGGACTTAATTAGGCACCATCTTGTAAAATTACAATTCCAATGGACTTAATTAGGTGTCATCTTGTAATATTATATGAAGTGCCGCCATCTTGTAATTTCATTACAATATGGTGGCTCTTCGTATCATATTATTAAAAAATAGCAGCAATTAATCTAAGAAGCTTTATTTTTTGTTGAGAAATATGGTCATAATCATCGAAAAGAGCTCAATTTATATACTTCTTTCTGTCTGCAAAATTAATGGTTTGTTTCTTTAAAAATTAGAACTTTCTAAACAGCTTATAGAAAATTTTCGTCTTTTGCAGCCGTTTCACGGAATATTTAACTGATTGTTGAACTAGATAATTTATCTATTCATTCAGCAAAATGTAAAAAAAAAAATGTTTTTTTCCTGATTTTTTTAAAAGCAACGATAGCTGGTACTTATCGGAATTGAATCTCGACTTTTAGAATAAAATACGTGAGAGAATTCAAAGCTTTGCTATAATTCTCTCTGCTAAACTATATTTTTCTGAAAGGTCTTGCAAATGAAATTTCGCCTTATTTCAATAGTCTGAACAGGAAAAAAATAAAGTTTTACGAAAAATAACGCCATTTTTTTTTCGTGGTTTTATAAAGCAAACATTTAAACTCCTGAAGAAACAAAAATTACAACCTTCTTTTTAAATATTTGTAATTTAATAAAAATTAAATTATTTTAAAATATTTAACTGTTTTTAATGTTTTGAAGAAGAGAGAAAAAAAATAAAAATTCATAATTAACTTTTTAAATCGTCGATTTGGTATAACTCCTCCCCTTCGTCATAATTTAAACCAATTATTCGCTTTCAAATTTTACTTCTTATAAGATAGTCCAATAAGAGTTAATAAAGTACGGCTTATCTCTACGTCACAATAATTAAACCAATTACTGTCTTCGAAAGTATGCATAATCGATTTCAAATAACCAATCATCGTAGAAGCGATCGAAAATCAACAGATACGCGTCAATTTATCTACCAATAAATGCGGGTTTCACGATACCATTCGATTATTTCTTTCGCTGATTGGCTAGTTCGATTTTTTAAAAGTTAATTTTAATAACACAAGTGCAGAAACACGCCATCTATCGCAAAAAACGGAGAATTTGGGTGCATAAAAAACTTGTAAAAATTTGTCACATTTTTATAATCCTTTAATTAATTATTTAGACCATTTAATCCGATTAAAAACGAAACATTTTTTGGCATAATTAATGAATAGTTTCTGCTTTCATAATACAGTAATTAATCTACTTCTCAGTTGAAAAATTGATGTGGTCGCAATAGATATCTTTTGAAATTTACTACTTACATGTATCAGAAGTAAAGAAGAATAAAATTATTTTCTTTCCATTGATAATGAAGTGCATGCCAAATTGAATTATCTTGGATTGTCTATAAATCAAGAATCATCTCCATTATTTACTTTAATTGTAACGTTGTGTCGAAGTTAATGATGCATAATCCTCTAGAGCAGAGGTTCTCAACCTGTAGTACGCGTACCACTGGTGGTGCGCGAAACATGACTTGTGGTACGTGTATAATATTAACTTCCTATTTGCATATGAGGCATAGTTTTGTTAGTACTTAAGTACCACCAATAAAAATATTTTTCTTGCAGCGAATTTTTTCAACAAGTTAAATTATGTTATTTTTCTTGATTTTTGTTGGTGGTGCTTCAGTTCACCAACAAATCAAGAAAATAACATGGTGACAAAAATATTGGTGATACTTCAGTACCACCAACAAAAATATTGGTGGTACTGAGAATTGTTGGCGGTATTTTGAACAGTTAGTGGTGGTACTGTACCACCAACAGTTTCAGTTATTGAATTCCGATTTTGGTGGTACTCATTTATGAAAAGGTGAGAACCACTACTATGGAGTTTAAATTTCTGTTTCTCATAATTTCGATAGTTTCTGTAAATCCAAAGATTTGTGCTAACGCAGAAAAATCTACTAAAAAATCACTTCATTTTCTCAAAAACGATGATAAACGTTATCCAACGTTATAAAAATGTGAAATTGCTTTAATTTATTGAACGTTTTCTGGAAAGAGGGGATTACTTACTGATCTGTACACTCTTTTTTACCTTCAAATTTAACAATTTTGTCTGTGTGTAGATACAATTCTCAATCCTCCGACGTTATTAAGACGGTATGTACAAAAATAATCCCGAATTTTATTCACTTTTTCTTTTTATTAAAGGAAATAAATGTGTGGAAAAATGAATAAAAAATCCTGTTTTGTACATTTTTATTGAAAGTAATTTTAGTAAGCGAATCGAATTACGTCAGAAATATCGCTAGTTTGTTTACTCTTCGGAGTATTATTGTTACGATCGAAAAATGCTTAAATTCATAAATCGTTTTTTTTTATGCAGAATTTGATAGATACTGATGGGAATATAATACCGTTGAAATTTTGGCTCAGTGGGATGTATCTACAAAATACATATTTTTATCTTCCATCTTTAGATGAATAAATGAAGAAAATTTAAAATTTTTGTTTCCATTCTTACATCACGATGCATGTAAAGGGAAAATGTCTTAATGTTTTTTTACGTGCAATTTTTTAAACATGAACTTGAACCACGTTTTTCCTCATCTTCCTGAAGCAAGTTCTGCTTTTCTTTTTTATATCTAAGAAAATTATTAATTGAAAATCTAATTTATAATAAACAAACGAGGAGAACTAACTCGATTTTCTAACTAAATTTATGTGGAAACAAGTAAATTTTCTCTTTTTATCTCTCTTTTTTTTTGGCCTTTGACATTTGGAAAGAGGAAATTTTTCGATGGTTTCTGCGACTGGAATTTTCGATATATTGGAGTTGCAGCATTTCCGGATTTTGCTATCATATTACTTTGCAAAAAAAGAAGAAACTAATATATATAAAAGCAGAATTTTTAGACTTTCGTGAAGTCGAGGAAGAAGTAGAAGTATCGTTTCTAATTTCAGACTTTATCTTCTCTCAAAAAATTGCTTACTCAGAAGAAGTTTTGTATATTGAATAACATGATATCAATTTTACTTAACTGTAAACTGAAATTCTAACTTACGAAAGAAGAAAATTCGTTCAGATATTTTGAAAACGATAAATTTATTACATATAATTATCATATTTAAACGTATAGAATCCAAAAGAGCAGAACTGATTCTGAATGCTTTTCTAACTTCCATAACTTCGTTAACAGAAATTCTTCTCTAGTTCACCTTTTGCCTTAGGCTATTTTGGTTTCCTCTACCTTTTGTTTGTTTTTCTGTCTCATATCTTCTCTAGCACCTGAATTTTTTACTTTTTCTTACCTTCAGTAAATAGGTTTGCATGCAAAACGTACTTCTGTGCTATTATTTAAAATTTTTACAGTCAAAGAGAACATCTTTAAAATAATTTATCGAGTTGGCAGATTGAAATTTTTATATAAATTTTTATAAAAGAATATATTGCATTTTCTTTTGTCTATCTCGGTTTATCGCAAGTTTACAGTCTAGTTTATTCTTTCAGTCTGTAAACTGTTGTTACACACTTAATAGGATTATGGATGGTCGGTTTGGTCTACATTTCCTTCCTTTGGACGTTATTGTAGGGCGTTAGCTTGGTCACTAACTTCTTTTGTCTTTTATGAGTTTCCTTTCTACCATTACAGAATATAAGCACACAGATTAAATACAGAATAGAAGTAGAAAACTAAAGACACAGTTTCCTTAGTTTCAAAACTATGTTTCAAAAATGTACAAGAAAAAAATTGCTGCTTTGTTATGGATACAAATCATGAAGAAGAAAAACGGCTGGATATATTTTAAAAATAACTTAAAAACTGTAAATTTTGAATATATTCTAAAATTTTGACCAGTAAGAACCAGCAAAAATTTTTAGTAAACTCAAAAATGAGGTTAAGAGTAAGTAGACTTGAAGAAGGAAAGTCAGATAAGGTTGTTGTATATAAGATTCTTATAAAGGAAGAAAGTCAGTTAAAAAAAAAGACCTTATAAGATGCTGTATTAATCAATTTTTTTCTAAAATCCTGATAAAATCATTCTGCAAAGATGGAAAGCATAAAGCAAAAGACACTTTTTACACTCATATATTAAATTGTATTGTTCGAATCATCGATTCTCTTCCTTGTAATAAATAAATTTATATCATTGTTAGTTTTGACTTAAAAATTTTTTTATTTTTTTGGCGATTCATAAATAAAAGTAGGATTAAAAATTCTTGCGACATTTAACTGCTTAAAATTAAATTATTCTACAGAAATGTTCACATATGAAAGAGTTATTGAGCCAGATAAAAATGTTTCAGCTCATTTTTTACGCTCTAGAAAAAAAAATTATTAATTATAAAACGTTAGCAATAACTTGTCAAGGTAAATCATAACAATTTTATAAAATATATGTAAAAATTGCACACATTTATCACGCTGTAGACACGTTAATAGTGTGTTAAAATTAATTTAAGCAGATGAAAAAATACATTAAACGTTTCCACTTTTTATTCATTAGAAAGTAATATGAGTCATAGTTAATTAACTGTTCACACTTGAGACCTCTTAATGGTGTGATTTTAAACGGTTTGATGACAACATTAATGTTATCTGAATAAGTAGAATTAAAAATATTAATACCCTTACAGTTCACACTTGAGACCTCTTAATGGTTTGATGACAACATTAATGTTATCTGAATAAGTAGAATTAAAAATATTAATACCCTTTTAATAAATCTGATGAAATTATCTGCATTAACACAAATTGCTTTAATTTTTTTTTAAATTTTATTATTCGTTCTGAAGAACATGCCTCTGGTAAGGTTATTAAAGCATATCGATGAAAAGTAATTAAATTTTATCACATACGAAAAGTTGCAACAAAAATCACATCTTTCTGATTATCTTACAAAAAAAAATTAGCATGGATTGTAATTTTTTTTTTTACAATTTAATTACTTTCAACAAAAACACATAAATTTGGTTAAAAGTTAGATAACCATTTACGCTAATGAAATTTTTAATTAGTTCGTTTTTTGACGTACTGCTACAATGATTTTTTTTATTGTTTATTTAATGTTTGTGCCATTAACTTTATGAATTTCTAGATAAAAACTGCAGTAATAACTCTTTATTCAAATTACTACAGATAATTCCGTTGTACTAATTTATTACGTGACATGTATCAGTTTTTAAACATAAGGAAGTAGTTTTATGAGTTTAAAGAATAGAAACATGCATTAAATTTAATGTTTGATATGTTATCTAACAATGTAAAGTTTCGCGAGATTTGCATCTGAATAAATATTGCAAAAACCTGAAGTTATTTTTATTTGTAAAATATAACAACATTTAGTACGTATTAGTAAGTAAGTAAATATGATAAGTTAGTAAGTGTATTCAATAAATAAGTAAATAAGTAAATTAATAAGTATATTCAACAGTTAGTATGTATAGTAAGTTAGTATGTTCAACAATAAAGAAGTAAGTATACTCAATAATAAGTAAGTAAGTTAGTAGATATACTCAATAGTAAGTAAGATTATTCAACAGTAAAGGATTAAGTTAGTAAGTATACTCAATAGTAATAAGTAAGTATAGTAAATTAGTAAGTATACTCAATAGTAAATAAATAAACAAGTATAGTAAGTTAGTAAGTATACTCAATGGTAAATAAATAATGTAAGTATTTTCTTTATTTTCTTATTATCATATAAAAATATATTCATACTAAGGTAAAAATAATATTATCGTTCTCAAGATATATAAACAGAATATCGCAGTACAGTATCATGAACATTAGCAGCATTGTGAACATTGACTGCATCAAATACATCGACATATTATGAATATCAGTTGTATGAAGAACATCACCAATATCAGAAACTTTGATTATATAAGAAATGTGTACAGTATTATGAACATAAGCAATATTAGGAACTTCGATAATAGATACATCGACTGTATCATATACATCTACGCTGCAGTATCAAGTACATCGACAATGCCATGAACATTAAATGTTAAATCAAACTTTATAACTTTGTTTAATTTTTAAGATTTAACGTTTCTTATGTTAATTTCCGCATAAACAAGACGTGTAAAAATATTTTAGTGTTGGTTTCCCATTATAATATTTCACCACAAAAAGAAATATTAAATTAAACCATCACAAAAAGTAATATTAAATTCTCGCGATATTAATTATACCTGATGAAGTTTAATTTCTGTTGTATAATTGTAAGTACAGAAGGAACGAGTTATCTGTAACGTCATAATCTCATTTAACAGCTAAGTTAAATGTAAAGTGTTCCACTCCAGGCATTCGCTTCACGGTTGCTTTCTTTCCTCTACTTCTTCGACTTAAAATTTCAATTAAGGTTAATTAGTAACATCCATTTCTGCGGTTTTTAAAGATTTCAGAAAGTGGAACATATTTTTGACACTGTCACAGGAATATTGTTAAAAATATCAAAGAGAAAAACGTGTATTCGTTTTAATTGGAAACTTTTATGGTTTCTGTTTTGGATGGTTTAATCAATAATTCTTTTAAACAAGTTTTCTCAACTTATCGTTTTCCTTTCACAAGAAGAAGAAGGAAGTTATTTTGGTTATTGTTATTTTCTCTCAATTTATTTCGTGGAAAATAACAAGCGCAATTTTTAATTAAGCAGAAATATTCACTTTTGCAAACCTAATTATTTTGAAATTCTAATTTAGATAACACAGCAAACATTTATTAAGTTTATGCGATATACAATAAATATTTTGCTTTATACATAAAAACATTGGTTAAAATTTTTATATTATGACGAAAATCAAAATATTAACTATTAAAAAAATTATTAATAAATTATTATTAAATTTTTCTTATCCTAATTTATGTTTAAATATCTTAAAATACTTCTATTTTAAGAACAAAATTTAGTGATTTAGTACATAGCGAAAAATTAGTTAAAAATTCGAAATTTTGAGTTCATCATCATCATCATCATTGCATAATCTTCATTGATATCATCGACGATCACTGGTCACTGATATCAATTTTTATTGATATAATTCATAATTTTCATTAACATCATTGATTAATCTATTAATCAGGACTATTGACAGTATCAGGATCGTCGACAGTATCAGGTTCGTCATAGTACTGCATCAGGATCATCGTAGTGCTGTATCAGGATCATCGTAGTGCTTTATGAAGATCATGGTAGTGCTATATCAGGATCATCGTAGTTTTGTATCAGGATCATCGTAATTCTGTATGAGGATCATCGTAGTGCTGTATGTAGTGTATCGTATGTTTCTGTATTTAATACGGAAAATATCACTATAATCTTCACACTTAAACTAATTTTATTATGTAATAATATCAATTAACAAATTTTATACTATCATCATCATAATCATCATCAGTAATTTTTATACGAATATTTCTTTTAAAAATATGTCCTTAATTTTATATTTCTTTAATAGATCGACAAGAAATAGAAAAAAATTTATACATGTGCAGCAGCATTTTCCCAGTTTAGCACTTAATTTTTCAATGAAAAACGTCTACTTGTTAAGATAGTAGAAAAAGCATCATTCGCTAAAAAAATAGTACTGGAAACAATATAAAAGTATATCCTAAAATGGCATTACTTTTGGATAAAAAGATTTAAAACACTTTTCCAGAAAACCTATATCAAACTTTTTCTATTTGCTTTATTTAAAAAGAAAGACTTAGAGCTGTTTGTGTTAGATAAGAAAGAATGATCTGCAGCACGACTTAAGTTTAGGAGCTTCTTTCGTGTCTTTTTATTACTTTATTCTTCAAGTTATATAAATTTTACACGATTTTTTTTAAATATTTTAATTATAATTTTATTCGGAGCAGAAATAAAGTTTAAAAAGTTTTGAGACGATGTTAAATTTTTCATCAAAATATTATTGAAATTTCAAATTTTTATAAATTCAGAAATGTAAGGATTTTATGACCAAACTGGAGAAATATATTAAATACAACTAACGATATATTTATCTGGAAATTTTATTTGCAGTATTCTTAAAGAAAGTATTGAATAAAACAATGCAATGCAATAAATTTTATGCCCAACTATAACGTAACAGATACCACATGTAATCCTATATAAATCATTTAAAAAATTTGTTTTTTTTTTAAACTTTGAACGTATTAACCTTCTTTAAAGATAAGAATATTTTCCTTGCTGATATCTTCTTCTGGCATATAAATTCTTTCCAGTTACAGGAATAAAGAAAAGTATCACACAAAGTTGGCAAGAAAATGTTAGAAGAATCCATCAAAAATTAAAAAAATAATTTATCGGTTTTCAAAAAAAGATTTCAGTGTTTTTTTTTAAGACTAAACAAATTTTTGAAAATGGAAAATTTGTTTTTGAAAAGTTTACTTCTGCCAGAATCGATGGTGCCAAAATTGGCATTACACAAACCTACAAAAAAAGATATAAGAAAACAGATTGAACGAAACCGAAACTTAGTGAAGTAAAAACTTCAATTTTTTAAGAGAAAAATAAGAATTCTGACGAAACCTAAAGCATTTTAATTTTTCTTCTTCTCTTTCTTTTGTTGTTGAAAAAGATTAATTACAGTATTTTCTCAGGAAATGTTTTAATAATGTGCAATATTATGCTATTATTTTATCTGCATGGATATTAGCATTTTATGTATTCGGAAGGATCTCATAAGATATGTACAGATTCAAATTGCATCTTATCACTGGTACTCTTTAGTTGTATTGAATAAAAAATAATTGTTACTTTTATTTAGCAATAAAAAATGAAATTTATAACAAAGAAGACTAAAATACTCATCTTCATTTTAAATCAATAATGCATTCTCTAAGAATCTCTTAGTTATATTCTTCAGATATAGCAGTCTTAAGAGGCATCAAGAATGCCTCAAGAATGCTATGCCCAAAGAATGAGGCATAGCATTCTTGAGGCATTCTTCATAACATTCTTGAGCATTCTTTATAGCATTCTTGAAGCATTTTTCATAGCATCTTGAGGGATCCCGAAGAATGAGGCATAGCATTCTTGAGGCATTCTTGAGCATTCTTTATAGCATTCTTGAAGCATTTTTCATAGCATTCTTGAGGGATCTTATGACTGCTATGCCTCATTCTTGAGACATTCTTGAGGCATCTTCTGACTGCTATGCCTCATTCTTGAGGCTTAGCAGTCATAATATGCTTTCTATAGCTGGTTTCTCATGTAATATTTATAAATAATTTTTTCCAATATAGACTATGTTTAGAAAATATTTTCTTCATTGATGATTGGTTTTTAAATTATTATTATTACTAAAAATTTTTAAATCGCTTAAAGTTCGCTTTTTAGTTATGAAGATAAAATACAGATATTTTATAGTTAAATTGATGGATTATGATATTTTTTTTTTATTTTGAAGTGTTCCTCAATAACGCCACAATAACAAGAATAAAGAATTTTCAGAAACATCTTGTCGATACGCAACTACGTCATCAACTGAATGATTTTTTTCCATTTCTTTAGAAGCGAAATAACATTATCAAACTCTTGATTAAGAGTTGTCCTTGATAAAATAATTTCCATAATAAAAAAAAAAATACTAGAAAATGTCGTTACTTCCACATGACATGATTCCTAATGCCAGAAAATGGAACTTTTATGATGTTAAATGTAAGTACTTCATTTTAGGTTGGGGGAAAAATCTTTCGTTATTATAAATGGAATGCAAAGTTTCTCTAAATTATCTTCAAAGACTGTAGAATAAACTGTTGAAGATGCACGAATCGTGTTAAAGTAATAAAATATAAGAAGAGGAAAATAAAAAAAAAGGAAAGAAGTTTTTGTTCTTCGAAAAAACAAAAGATACTAAACACTTTTTTTTTCTTATACTGATAAATTTCTAAGGATATATTGGAATGAATAACGAATGTGGATGAATGCCAATTTTCTACCTCCTTTCACATTTCATGACTTCAGAACCACAATAACATTCAGATATATAAAAGAAATAACGGTATTAAAAATAAATTTTCGAAAGTTTAATAATATCCTTTAAGAAATATATAT
>AYEL01075604.1:0-16198 GCA_000484575.1 Olivierus martensii
TAGAAATTCGAAATTCTGAACTTATTATATATATAATAGTTCAAAATTTCGAAACAAAATTTGGATATAAATTTATATATATTCAAATTTTCTTTTGAATTGTTTTACTTATAATTTTCGTTAACTATGCAAAATTTTATTATTTTACTGCAAAAAATGTCAGTGGATAAAAACGGCATTTTTGGAAAAAAAAAGTCGAGTTGAATTGTATTTACACTAATGCATCTCTCTGATACAATATTTTAATGTATTTATGAATGATTAATATATATTGTCTCCCTACATACTTAATTCGTAATAATAAATATTAATTCTAATAAATATATCCATCATGCTTCATTCTAACACGGGAATTATCAAGTATGAAGGCAATCATTCTATCTCTATCATATCTACTCACTATACAGTACTTAGTCTAAATACTGTATACTATAACTCATTATTATTATTATTATTAGAATTCATGATGCTTAATGCATAATTTTACTTACAGTACATTAAATAAAAATATTGAATAATTAAAATTTCCTGGAAAATATATTAATATGGGAAAATAATACTGTACTTGATTTGCTTAGATATAAAAGAGTTTGTTATGAAAAGAATTAATAAAATAATGGAAAATATGCATTGAGACAACTTGGCAATATCAATAACGATGCATCAGTGCATAATACTAGTACAGAACTGTATTTCTTTGTAGGAAAGATATTATACAGTATCATAATCAAAATATTTTTTGACGAAAATATTTTATTTTATTTTTTTAGTTCCTTGTTATTTTACTTAATTTGCATTAATTTTAGAATAATTTCATGTTCAAAATATCAGATTTAACATATTTTATAAAAATTATATCGGGCTTAAAATGATCATAATTAAAAATAAAATCATAATTCATTAATATCAATTAAATATTGGTGAATTTCACTAACACCGTACATATAATATTTAAATTTCCATTAAAAATCCGACGTTTTGCTAAAAGAATTTTAATTTTATTCTACTAGATTTATTTATTTTTTTTAATAATAATAATAATCAATCTTTATTAAAATAAAAGATGCATATTAAATATAATTAAGATGAAGTTTGATCTTTCAATTTCCTAGTAAATGAAAAAAGAATCACAAATCCCGATGATCTTTCTTCTAAATATTATCTAGAATCGATCAACATTCTGTGTTGTTTATGTAGTTTTCTTATCAATTTATCAATTAACATTGACACAAATTCCTGTATTGTACATTTATGTGATATCAAAGATAGGTATTCTTTTTACTTGTTTGATATATGTAGGCGTAACAAAATAGCAGTAATGTGGATTATTGCATTAAAAGATTTAGTCATTTCTCACGTGACATTAGGCTAGGGAAATAAATATTTAAAACAGTTGGAAGACTATAATTGACAAATCTGGTGAAATATCTGGTGAAGAAATTTATTATAAGTCGATTCAAAATTTATTATATCATTCGAGTTATCCATTAACTGTTTACATTTTTTGATAACTTTTTCTTTCTTTTTTAATTGCTTTTCATAATCATTTGCTCTCGATAATACTGTATAACATTTTTATATGTAGCCTTTATTCATCCAAATATTCTTTATTTTATAAATTTAAAAATTCATCAATTCAGATTTGTTTAATTATATATACTGTATTTATAAAGTAATCACCACGTTTTCATCCAGGTTTTTTTTCATAGGCTTATATATTCAGATAAATAAGAACTCCGGTTTTTTTATTTATATCCAGAATTCTAATTTTACTAATATATTTATCTTTGAAATATGTTAATGATTATAAACTATTTAAATATTGCTCAATAAATGTTGAATACAATTTCCATTTATGATATTTAATATTTAATATATTATTAGGATATTTAATCTCATGAATATTGTAATTGCAGTTAATAATTTAAACTAAATATATATATATGTGTATATTATTTTATTCGTAAATGTTTATTGCAAAGAACTTCTATAACAAAAACCTTTCATATAAATTTATAAAATTTTCAAATATGTACAAAAACCAATAAAAATTTTATTTTTATATAGATCAGATACTGTCCAATTTAACTGTATAATATTGTGACAGTAAGTCACAATATTAGATATTTTTAGAATGAATAATATAATACGGATGTATATTATATTAGATCATATTTGCCACAAAAGAAACTTCCAAGTTGTCAGTTAGAGGATTTTAATATAGGAGTCTTTGATTTTATTTCTTGATAATTTAAAAATGTTTAGAGGATTTTAATATAGGAGTCTTTGATTTTATTTCTTGATAATTTAAAAATGTTTAGATAATTTTATAATTTTAAAAATTTCTAACATTTTATAATTATCAATTCTTCTATATTGATTAATTCTTGACATTTTACACATAATGTATATAACAAGCTTATAAAATTTTGTAAGAAAAAAGAAATACTTCAAAAAATATAAACAAATTTTTTTGTTTATATTATACTATATTGATTAATTCTTGACATTTTACACATAATGTATATAACAAGTTTATAAGATTTTGTAAGAAAAAAGAAATACTTCAAAAAATATAAACAAATTTTTTTGTTTATATTTAAAACATTGATTAGTCTATGATAGTTTTCAGTTATTTTTTATAACTTACAAATTTCATGTTAATTTATAAATGATTAATTTCTAAACAATGCATCCAAATCAATCTCAAACTCGCGGTCGAATATGCTTTTTCCGTCCCGCGTTGCATTTATTATAATCACAAAAGCATATGAAAGATATTCAGAAAAAATCACAACTGTTTCTCTTGAAATACTTGAAAATCTCTATAAATTTTATATTGAATTTATGAATTGTATTGAAATTTAGTAATATATAATAGAATTTTTCCAATACAAATCTTCCACTTTTGGATTACTAATCTATCATCTACTACGAGTTTATAATTTTGAACATGAATTGCAGTAATATGATTAAGAAAATTAATACGTAACTTAAATAATTAAAATAACCAACCTTAATACTATTTACCTGATGGAAAATCCCCCCAGAAAGCATTAATTTTAAATTTGGCCTCCGACCAACCAAAGATGTTTAAACTGACCCTTTAAAGAGAATGAGTTTGAGACCACTGATCTAAATATTAATGACGTTTAAAATAATACAGATTTTTTTTTTCTGTAAATAATAATACAATATTATGAAATAAATGAAATAATCTAATTAAATTATTTTAAATTGATTTTTTTCAAGAAATTTTAATCATTAACATTAGATTCAGTTGAATGGTATTCAAATATAAAAAAATACAAAAGTATTTTCATTATCCCCACACTAATTTTCCAAATTTGTGTGATGATTCTTTAGCTTCATTTTACTCTAATTCTTTTCTGAATATCAAATAATTTTATGTATTTCCTGCACAGATAAACTACAAATGCTAAGTAGCGAAAATCATTCATAAAAACTTGGCTATAAATTACCAATAAAATCATAAATAGTTCGGTATTACAATTACTCCCTTGATATAGTGCTAGAGAAGGTAGACAAGCTGTATTAGGGCAGAGCAATATTCATAGATAAACAATTCATTGTGACAAACCAAAAGATTACACTAATTTACAAAAAACAGGAAATAACATATTTCGTAGACATTGTTATCTTAAAAAACAACACACTGCAAAAATTGCCACATATATAGATTTCTGCATGCAAATAAAAGACCAATTTCACATGAATAAAATGCTCATAGTGCCACTTGTTCTATCTAGCACTTATTCTATTTGAAGCTTTAGATAACAACAATTTTAAACATCTATAATATAGTTAAAAAATTTCTCAATATAGAAATTGCCTTATCAATATTTCTTATAAGTACTCAATAAGTTTTCTTTATCTCTGCTTAGGTTAACTGATCTGTTTAGTAACTTCTAGTAATCATGGATAGAACATTTTTCAAATAAAAACATAATATAAAACACGTTATATTATTTCTTTCTCAAATGTTTTGTAACTTTATGTATATAGAACTATATATATACATACACAATATTCTCGTATATTGATGATAAATTTTTTGATACATTGTTTATTCCGTGATAATAGATTTAATTTATTTATGCTTACCAAATATTTATTTTGATGATATTTATTATTATTTACTTTCATTATGTAAATTACTGTAAATAATTTTTTAAATTGTTTAACAACTCACAATTTTAATTGATAAATTATCTTAAAATTATAATTTTTTTAAAGTGTAGGAAATCAATTTTATATGCCTATAATAATGTTTTTTCCTTTTTCTTTTTCAATTTTAACATTTATCCATCCTATAATTTATCTTGTTTTACTAAATCAAATTCTTCTGTTCAAAAAAAAACTCTTTGCTTTATATAAAACTGATTAAACTAAACGAATAGAAAATTTGTATTGCATTTAAAATATTTTAATCGTTTTAAATTTTACTTATAATAAAAATTAGTAGTAATTGAACCATTGATTATTTTTTATAGAAACCAAAAAATTTAAAAGAAACAAATATCTTGAAATTATCTAAGCTTACCTTTATTTATTCACGCTTATGCAGAGTCTACAATTTATTTCTTATGTTTACTTTAGAACACAGCTCATAATTACAATTAAAAAATTGAAAAAACAATTCAGAAGCCAGAAATTCTAGGCTATTTTCTGGTTTCTGACTTAATTACACAGAAAAAAAATATTACACATTGTTTTTCTTTGTTTATTTAAAAAAAAAAGATTAGATATTTATTTTGAACAATTATAAAAATAAATTATTTTTTCCATTAAATCTATTCATGAAAAATATTTTGACTTTTGTTATTCTAAATTCAAAACTAGAACAGTATCTCATAAATTTTTAAATTATTTTAATAATATGTAATCCATTTAATTTTTGTTTGGTTTATAAAATAACATCCATAATAATCAATAAAATAACAATAAAATCCTTCTTTCAAGTTTTATTTTTAGTGTCTTCTATTTTGATTTTTCTAGAATAAATTAATATAAATGTGGAACTATGATCTTATAATTGCACTTTGGTAGACAATATTTTTTTTCTTAATAAAAGACTTTCGAATCAACTTCATCTTTTATTAATCTTTAAATCCTACTTCTGAATTTTCTTTTCCAACATCTAAACCAAAACATTTCTATTAAGTAGATTATATGAAATTTTATTTTTAATTCATTAAGAATATATACAATTTTCATTTTTGTAATTGTGAGTAGATACAAAAACTTTCATGACACAGAATGTTTTTAATTTTTTCTGAGTTTGAAGTAATTTATTTAATTTTACTTGAAGATTTTATAACTAATACTATAAATTATATTATTATAATATAAATTTAATGTGCTGTTTTGGTTTAAATGCATTACTATAATAAAAATAATTTTTTTATTATTATTTAGAAAGTTTAGAACTAGATAAAAGATTAAAACTTAAAAAATAAAACAATTCTAATAATTTCAATTGAAATTACCACCAATTCAGTATGTTTCCTGGAGATCCAGCGGTTGAACTGAAAATACTTGTCACCTCATCAGTCAAAATATGAACTTTTATTAGATAAAAAAAAAAGAATTAATATTATATTAAGTTCTGTTAAATATATTATTTCCAAAATTAGATAAAAAAAAAAGAAAAATGTTAAAGAAATCTTTTCTAATACAGATTCAAAATCTATAAATTCTTCAAATAAAGAAGAATATTTTTATCGAAATTTTGGTGATTTATTATTGTAGTTTTTATTTTGACATCCTACATCCGTTTCCAGTTTTGGAAGTTAGTATTTATTGTGTACAAAATATTAATATTTAATAAATGTTGATTAATATTATAATTCTTTCTCTATAATGAGGGATTATAATTTTATCTGCAAAATTTACTGAACCAGAAATCTCTTATTCGAATTTATCTAAATAGATCGGGTAAAACTGGTTTCTTTTCCAGTTTTCTTTACATAGTTAGGCAAAATATTTTTGAGTTTCACAAATTGATTTTCCCTTAAAAATAGTATTATTCGCATTTTCAATGAATCAAATTTAATACTCTGTTAATTTTATCAATTCGAAAAGTATTTAGATTTTAGTTTTAATTAAACGATATTTTTAATCTTCATCACTAGAAATATTGCTTATTAAAAATTTAAATAAAATAATCGTTTTCTTTAATTATTTATTATTAATTCGACATTCGATTATTCTGTCTTTTGTAATCAAATTGTTAAATATTTCACCACTAAAACACATATTTGCTAAGCGTGTTCGATATTTCTCAAAACAATCTTGAATTTAAAATACCAAAGGAATAATACAAAAACAAAAAAAAATTGAATCATAAACGAAAAGAAAAAAAGAGATTTTTGTAAATTAATTTACTTTTTTATTAATTTGCTTATTAAATTTAATTTCCATATATTACTCACTTTAATCTGAATGCTGTTCTGTATTGTCAAGATATGTATGGTTTTTTTCCCCCTCCCAGCTGATGTGGAGATGTCTTCTTCCTTTAAGATGTGACCGTGTATCTAGTACGAAACAGAAATCTGTCAACGTTCCATTAGAGAAGTAAAGAATTAATTCTATTTGGAAAATGTGTGAGTTTTGTCGAAACGTCTCTAGCGAATTAAGCTACAGGATCCGAAAAGCTTTCTTCAGATCTAGCATTTGTATTGGGAATACTTGCCACCTCATCGGTCAAGAGGTGAATGTTTATCAGATAGAAAAACAAACGTTAAAGAAATCTTTTCTAATACAGATTTAAAATCTATAAATACAGTACTTCGAATAAACAGCTTGAAAAACAGATTTTTTTTTTAAATCGAAATTTCTGCACATTTATTATAATACTTTTTTTTATATTGACACCCGGAAATATCCTTAAAATTCATTTTGCCAGTTAAATATTGTTAAAATTCTTTCTATTTTTTAATGTTACACTTAAGAATTATTTAATTAGATTTATAACCTTACATGAAAATTTTTAAAATATTTTAAATTACAGTATTTAAATAATAATGAAATATGTGCAACGGGATATATTCAATATTAATTTTTTTTTAAAAATGAGTTTTAAATAAATTTATAATATAATAATCGGCAGTAACAAAACAAGAAAAATATTAGAGCAAATTCTCATGAAAGTTAAAATATTTATTCACATAAATTATAAACAGATAAAAATTTATATTAACATAAATTTAAATATACAAAAAAAAATAGATTTTATTTTTAATTAAACGATATTTTTAATCTTCATCACTAGAAATATTCCTTATTAAAAATTTAAATAAAATAATCGTTTTCTTTAATTATTTATTATTAATTCGACAACCTCATATTATAAATATCACGAATATTCAAATTGAAAGTTGTCATAAGAAATTTGCTACATCATTGCAAATAAAATGAGAAAATTGTAATTAAAAATTGAATTGGAATATGATTTGTAGTTAATTTTTATATAAACATATTCAATGAAAACAAATCAAAACAAAAAAAAATCCATGAAATTTATCATGAATATTTATTGAATACTCTTTCAAATATTTCGAATTTCAGATGAAATCTTATTTCCACTATTTGGTTTTATTTATATTTAAAGTAAACAAAATCAAACTTTTTACTAGTTTATATTTATACAAAATTTTAACTACAAGTATTTCCAAGCAGTCATATTGAAAGATATTAATCACTTATTTTATAATATATATATATATAAAGAAATTACTACGAAGATTGTAGATTATGTGGAAACTCTAATGTGTTGAATATAAGTGCAGTGTTTATAACTGAAACCGGAAGATGCAAGCAATAACTAGAACCTTTAGTAAATACCTGCATTTTCTCTTTTAATATCGCATCTATTTAAAATTAAAGTGGAATTTTGTCGAAATGTATTTTTGAGATATATTAATATGCTCTTTTAAATAATTTTTAAGAAAATGAATTCATTGTTTCATGTACCATGTTCAACACGTTAGAGTTATCAGATAATCTATTTAAAATAATATTTATTTAGAAGTTAAATTTGTTTAAATAATAAACAAGAAATATTATTTCGAATATTTTTACTATATATGAACTATTTTCTTAGGATTTATATGTATATTTGTTTCAAAGCAATTCATTCAATAAGAACTGGAAGAAAAACGTTTATTTAATAGTCATACTGTAATTTTTTTATAAATTTCCAGCATTAAAATAAAAATAATATATATAGATGAATGTAAATCTTTTATTTATTTTATTCTATCAAAGAAAATGATTTATTTATGACTAATGATGTACTGTATATAGAATTACAGAATGAGATATGGTAGTAAGAATAATTTAAAATGTTACAATTATATTTCTTTTCATTTGAATAACAATAAATTTTATATCTTTCTCTTGTTTCAATTATATTATGCTGTTTATCTTATGGTTAAAGGAGAAGATATTTCTCTCAAATTACAATAAACTCATTTAATGGTTTATGATATTTGTAATTAATGGACAAACTTATATAAACCTGATACCTATTAATGCTTAACATATGTAAATCATGTCGATAAATAAACATCGCTTTGGCAGATAAAATATTTTGTTTACGTATAATTAAATTAGATGTGTTAAATTTATTATCATGTAATGGATCTAAATTCTAATCGAATCATAAATAATATACAATATATTTAAATAAATTGTTCTTATAATGAAATATATAGATTTCTAATTGATGTTATATTTAATTATTTATATTAATTAAAACATTTACTTTTTATATTGTTTGAAATTTTATCAATTAGATGGACAGAACTCTGTGTCACATTTCAGAGCACAGAAAAACGATCTTATGATAACAATTTGATCCACAACTGTGAAACTAAATCTAACTATCCGAAATCGTTCATTGGTAAATAAAGGAAAGATCTTTGGGAAAATTCCTTAAAGAAAGATTTTCCTTAAATTTATACCCCATAATGTGTCATTCATCCATTTTTCACATAAATATTCTTTTTTTCTGTTTAATCAATGGCTTCTCAGCCAATCAAATTTTATTAACAGAAATATACATTCAAGCTATTAAAAAAAACTTTTTAAATAAAGTAACATGTGTACTTACAAACCATTCCGACAAAAACTATTTAAAATTTTAGATATAATATGAAGAAAGTCATTTGTTTTTTGGTTTATATTATGATCTTGAAATAGCCTGTATAAAATGATAAAGGAATGTCAGCAAATAATTGATTCTACTGGCACTTCTTCTAGTAACAGGGCAATTAAGAGTTATCAGATGAAAGAATATTTATGGAAAAAATGGATGAATGATCTATAAATATCATAAGGATCCTTTCTTTAAGAAATTTATCCATAAGGCTTTCCTTAAACTAAAAGTGAACTTTCTTTCGTTAAAAGGCCTTTTTCAATAATATTTTTTTAATCTTTTTCATCTCTTTAAAAAGGTATCTTTTTTTCGGAGAAAAAGAACAATCTCTTTTCATTTACAGGCTTTATTTTATATAACAGAGTTAGCCTTTCCTAGGAAGAGTTTTCAGAAAAGCTACTCTTTTCATAGAATTTTTCTTTTTCTAGAAATCTATTGAAAAGATTCCACCTACACTTTAATTTTTTCTTCTAAAAACAGTTTTTCTAAAAGTTCTATTTTTCATCTTTAGACAGACTATCTATAAAAATATATTTTCATAATATATTTAAACTCTTGAAAATATTGTCCATTTAATTCAAATGAAACATGGGTATATCTTCCTAATGATTTAAATGACTTAAATATAATATTTAATAAGACAATCATTTTATATTTTTGTCGTAACAACAAAATTTTTCTGTTTTAACCTTAATTATTTTAAAAATTTAATTAAAATTTGCTGAGACTGAATCCCTCAAATCCTACGATTGAAAAACTGTTATGAAATCTAATGTACAGGTATATCTAACACAAACGAATGTTTACAGAATAAAAATTCTAATCAAACAGTTAAAATTACTATAATAAATCGAATTGAAAAATTTATTTTTTTTAATTAAATGAAAATTAAATTTTCCGTATTTTATTTTAATTAAAAAATATGAAAATATTAAAAAGCAAATTATTTCGACGATAAAAAAAGTAACATTTTAATTTTAGGATATTTAAAAAAATATATTAAAGGAGAAAAATTAATGAAAATAGATGATAGAATAATAAATTGAAAGAAAAACATCAGATATTCATTTTCTTTTAAAGATAATAAGATCATACAAATATATTTTTTGATCTCACAGAAATAACATCATTGATATAGGCCTATAGTTGATAGCAGTGTTCCAAACAATGATTGATGCTCCTCCATCGACACCTTGGTCTGTCATATGCCAGACAATGTAGTTTCAAGCAACTTCTGGCCTACACAATACTCTCTAACAGCTGTTATGTAATCTAAGCATCTGGATGTATATCATATATAATAACAGACAATGTCTATGAAATGGTTGATGGATTTTTTTATTATATTATCATAAATAAAAGATAATCATTATATCTGAAAAAAATGAGAATTTTAGATAAATGTTATAGGATTACTGTTAAAGGCATTTCAACTTACATAAACAAGGATTGATATCTAAATTGTTGATAAATCTTTAATTTTTATTTTAATAAATAAAATGAATTAACTAAATTCGATTCGATTGCTTAGTGGATAATTCTTTACTTATCATAAATTAAATAAGTTAAATTAAAGATAAATATTGAATAGTAGTTTATAAAAGTATGTATTGATTCATTTTAACTTAAAAAAAAAGACTTAGGTGGATAAAGCTGTTAAGTTTGTTAATAAGTAAAACATCTTAACTGCTCTTCGAGATAAATAATAGATATATTGAATATGTATGTAAGTAATTTTCCAAAAATAAGCCAAATTTAATTAATCATACAGAAATTAAATTATCTTTGTCACTTTCTTAATTCAAATTATTATTTCTTTGTTCTAATAATTAAATTACTCGGCTTAATTTGTGACAAAATCATAACGTTAAGATAATAGCAAACAAATAAAAATTACGAGTAAACTTCTAGCATTATAAGATTTATAAAGGTTCAGAAATGTATTTGAAAAAAATAATTATATTTACTGCAATAAATATTGCAGAGAAGTTTATGTGAATGCTTAATTTTATTAAAACATTATTTAATGCATCAAACTTTTTGATTAGAATACTAAGTAATTCATTGCCTAAGAGAGAAATTTGAATTAATTTAGAATCCTTAACCTTGTTTTGTAAAATTAAACAGAAAAAAATTACAAATATATTCAATAAATTTTTAAAAGGAATAAATAAAGAATTTTTGAGATAAATTTGATAAATCGGTTTCAAATTGAAGTTCTTAAAGATCTGTTAAAAGATCAATTTATTTATTTATTTATTTTCTAGTTTTATTTAGTTTTTATTTAACTTTCTGCTGAAATCTACTGAAAGCGTGGTTAAAATTGGCAGGAGAAAACAAATAGCTAGTTGAAAAAGGTTAGGAATTCGAAGCCTGTTTTCGAAAAGTTCAGAAACTACCAATTAAAAATAAAACTACCTTTCGAGATTTCAATTTGATTTCGTAGTGTTATATAAAATTTATATTGAAAATATTTTAAAAAGTAATCAACATGTATCATCAATATATTGTATTTTACAAAGTTTCAAAATTTAACATTTATTAGCATTTTAAAATATACAGTATGTAAATAAATTTTTATGATCAGAATTTAAACTACTTGCAGGTTAGTTAAAACATCCATTATGATTTATTAAAAAAATTAAGCAGTTTTAAATTAAAAATATTATTTTTATTGATAAAGTAATCAACAATTTTGTTTTATTAAATAGAAAGCAATTTTATTAACATTTTATTCTTAGTGTGAACATAAAACTGCAGAGTATATTACATTCTTTAAATATTTTCTATACTCAGGTTTATGTAATTTTTTTATTAGAACTTAATATTTATAAATTATTTATTAATTTGATAAAATGTGTTTTAAAAGTATCTTCAAATATATACTTAAAAATAAGTTAAAATAATTACTTTTATCCAATTTATCTTCATTAACTTTAAATTGATTTCATTATATTGATCAAGTTCCTTTTTAAAGACTTGTTTTATGGAGATAAAAGAGCTTGTTGATATGATTTAAATTATTTAATCGATAAATACTACACATCCTTTATAATTGTCAATTTGCTAATTTACCTTAGCATATTGTATAGCAGAGGAAAGGTTAATTATAATTCATTGTATCAACTCATGTTAAATTAGAGGAATTCAAACAAGCATCTGATTTCTATAGTGACACAAATTGTCGAAACTGTTTATGTAATTAACGCAGAAACAAAGAAGCTAATGCTATGAGATACATAAAGAGAAATTTCTCACATTGTTGCAACATAAAAAATTTGCAGTCCTTGATAACGAAAATACTAAGCAAGAAATAATTTCAAATTCTGTTATTACAATTAATTTTAATTAAATCGAATGTTTTAATTTTATACAGTTTTTTTGTATCAATTGTTAAAAAGATTATAATTAGTTTAAATTAACAACTTATAAAATTTAAATAAAATTAAATTTCTTGTCTTAACAATAATTAGAACTCTAAAACGAATTGTCAGAATTTTGAAAATTAACTAAACAGTTTTTTTTTACTCGAGAAAAGAAAATAAATATAGTTGAAAATATTATTCTATATTAAAAGTAATCAGATTATTTAATTTGCATATTTGAATGATTGATTAAATTAAATATTTAATTGAATTCACAAATTGACTTTTTATAAATTATGCAATATAATTAAAAATCGGATTTAATTAAGGCATCTGAATTTATAATTTATAAACATATATTGATTGCATTTTTTTCATTTATTAAATTTTTAAATAATTTAAATTTTGATTATTATTATTTTAAAATTTATATCAGAAAAATTCTTAATTTATGTGGACTGTAATAATTGTATTTTTAGACATAAAAAGTCTAAAAATATTTTCTTTAAAATATTTTCTTTCAACAAAGCATTTTCGTGAACATTGATAAGAAAACAATATCGAATTTATTGAAAACTGTCTTAGTCTTTTTACCTTCAGATAATAACTATGAGAAAAAAATAAAAAAGTTAGACTCTTTTATCTGATTCTGGCAGCTCTTAAGTATGCCCTATCCTATTATTCTCCTTAATTTCTGTCCACATCTTGTTTTAGCAGCGAAGGTTTTTGAAGTGGATTGTGCCGCATATTCTCAAAGTTTGGAAAAAACTTTTAAATGAGATTAGAAATCCTCTGAATGGATAAATTATAGATAACATTTTATGCTTTGTTGTTATTTTCGTTGTAATAACTTTAACTTATTATTTATTTAAATAATGCATCTTCCATTTTCTTCCATTACATGTCGTTTCATTTCAGAATATATCTTAATTTATGTGGACTGTAATAATTGTATTTTTAGACATAAAAAGTCTAAAAATATTTTCTTCAAAATATTTTCTTTCAACAAAGCATTTTCGTGAACATTGATAAGAAAACAATATCGAATTTATTGAAAACTGTCTTAGTCTTTTTACCTTCAGATAATAACTATGGGAAAAAAATAAAAAAGTTAGACTCTTTTATCTGATTCTGGCAGCTCTTAAGTATGCCCTATCCTATTATTCTCCTTAATTTCTGTCCACATCTTGTTTTAGCAGCGAAGGTTTTTGAAGTGGATTGTGCCGCATATTCTCAAAGTTTGGAAAAAACTTTTAAATGAGATTAGAAATCCTCTGAATGGATAAATTATAGATAACATTTTTATGCTGTTGTTGTTATTTTCGTTGTAATAACTTTAACTTATTTATTATTTAAATTATTTAAATAATGCATCTTCCATTTTCTTCCATTACATGTCGTTTCATTCCAGAATATAAATTGGATTTCGATGATTTAATTATTTTTTATTAATAATTTAACTTTTATTCATGTTTTCTATTTAATTGTTAAATAATTTAATAATTAGCATTAAAAGAAAACGGTTTAAATTTAAACAACATATCTGTTTTCTTCTCTCCCTTACTGGTTAGTCAGAGATTGAATATTCTCTAATATTTTTAATTACTGGTTTAATTTATTAATGACTTAATAAAGGTGATGTAACTTTATACGGCGAATTTTAAAGTTAGGAAAATTATATGCAATTATAGAATAAATCATAAATACGGTATTAAATTACTACTTTCGTCCGTGTATGAGATTTTCATCTTTTGAAAAATATTAAATACACTTGCTAATTTTTCAATATTATAATATAAATCTGTTCAACTGATACTATTCGCATTACTTTGTACTCATAACAATTCATTTTATAAGTAGGCTTATATGTTTTATATATTTGAATGATACTTTCTGCATTAATTTTTAAGAATAAAATAACAGAATTGTTTTTGGAAGCCTTCGATTACACGCCTATTTTCAGAAGAAACATTTTTTTTTTAAGTTTATAACATCATGCGGTTGTTAAATAACATTAACAATGGGCGATTAATAATTAATTAACATAAAGAGATACAAAACTTTCATACAGTTTAATGTATTTGAGTAAATGGATAATAAAAAAACAAGCTATAAATGCATTTTATAAATCTTTATGATCTTGGTTTCACTTCGTATGATACTACTAAAGAAATGTATATAATAGGCTTTTCTAAGTTTATCCACACGAACAGAAATTATGACTAAAAAATTTCTCGAATATTATATTAACACACTTTTTATTATCCATATGCTTAAATGTTCTATTGTATGAAAATTTCATGCATATCTTTCGTTAATTAATAAAATAATGCTTATATATATATATTTAGAATCGGTATATTACGTTATAAAATTTTAGGATTTTTTCTTCTGTAAATTAAGTTTCCAAATAAAAATTTGAAATGCAGTTTTCACTATTAAAAACAATATAAACGGAAAAGTTTCTGACAATTTTCTATTTAATTCTTTATTGACAAATATATTATATATGCTACTGTTTTATTAATATCAGATATTTTCAATTGTAATTCCTAAAAAAAAACTAAAAATTTTAATGATTATCGTATATTAAAGTATAATTTTTGAGCAATGATCAAATGATGCTTTTTTTATTTTTCATGCTTTTTTTTTAATTAAACATAAAAGTGTTTCAAACACTTTACATTTGATTAAAAAAATCAGTACAATAAAATTTATCGTTTTGTCATGAACACTTTCTTTTGGGAATAAACAAATATATATATCAAGACACGCCGTTTCGTCAGAATTAATTTTTATACATTTTTAATTATAAAGACATCTAGCTGTTTTCTTATAACAGAAATTTAGCATTGGGGATTTAAATTCTTTTCAGGGTTTACGCAAAAGAAATACAATATAGAATAATAAACTACAACAGATAATAAAACTAAAAGAAGCTTTTCACTTATTTTCTTTTCATCTGAAACTGGAATGTAGAATCTCTATTTATTCCAGACATGTTTCGAATAAAGCTAAATCTGATCATTATTCTTCCATGTAATTTATTTCTTTAAAAACTGTATTCGTTTATCTACAAAAGAAGAGAGAAAAACGCCTACTTTCAAAATATTCGTAACTTTTGAATGCTATTCAAATTTTTTGAATATGAATTTAAATTTTCGTTCAATATAATAAAATTATAAAAAATACTATTCATTTATATGAATATATCTAAAATAAATCCATTAATTCATCAATAAAATTCGTGGTAAATATAATCGCATGAGCATAAAATATATTTTTAACTCTCATGCTTTACTTCTATAAAAAAGTGTATTTATAAATATTTCACTACAGTTACAATTTTAATTAATTTTAATTTTTATCAATTAATATTTGCTTAACAAAATTTTACTTAAAACTTAATAAATATTCATGATATATCTTCTAGAACAATTTTAAAACTTTTCAATATAACAATTTATTACTTTTTAATTTAAAGTTTTTCTGTGCATATGATATGTGATTTTAATTGTACAATATTTTAAGAATATATTGTATCTTTTGGGGTTGATTCTTTAAGCTTATAATGGGTTTATATTTGCTTATATATGAATAAATCAAGTGTAGGTGTCATAAATAAAATATTTATTATAATAATTATTACTTA
>AYEL01075610.1:0-25157 GCA_000484575.1 Olivierus martensii
CTGATAATTCGGGTCATAAATCCATAATTGTCACCCGAATAACGATTGTTTTCGATGTGGTTTCCGGCGCAGTCCTCTTATCTTCGAATTTTATGATAACTATGATTGTTCTTGTTCTTAATTATCGATTTTCGTACGTGATGTTTTTCACTAGTAACATTTATAAGTAATATTAATTACGATGTTTTCGACTTTCGTCGAATCACGTGACCCTCGCGGTTCCATTTGTCCGATCATGCAACTCAATTAATTAGTTTTCATCTTTCTTCGAATCACGTGATCCTCAGGATTCCTTTGTCCGATCACGTGACCCTCACAATGCCCCTGCAAAGTAAAATGGTTCACTATTTGTGAACTCATTTTAAGTTTTAGTCTCCTTGGGCTTAAAATAGTTTTTCGTTTATTATTAATCATAAAGTTCTTATAACTAATATAGGTATTATCCTTCCAATTTACAGTTTATATCTTAATTTTTACGAATCTCTCTCTTACAACAAACAAGAGAAAGAAAAAAAAAATTTCTTATTCTAATATTAAAGTTCGCGATGTCCGATATGAGTCGATCTCTATCGACACACGATCCGCGTGTTTGTTTACTTCTAATTGTTATCATCAAAAATATTATGATTTCACCGACATTGTTAAATTCATAGATTTGTTATTATTTTTATAATTGGTATTATTATTTTGCTTATTTCTACAAAATAAAGACGTGTCGTCGGTTTTTCGGGAAGGACAATATTTTAGCGCTCGTTATAATTAGTTACAATTTATCCTGATCTAAACTTAAAGTGATTCGTTGGGGAAGTCGAGTGCGACTAAACGTATCTCTAATCCATTTTTCGTCTGTCACTGATCCCTTACTTCGTAGCGCGTAGTCGTGTGTGTGTGGTCCCGATTGTGTCTGTGACGTGGCTGCGGTCGTTCTCGACTCTTGCACCGGTGTCGGACCTAACTCGGGCAAAGTTCTTGGTTCGCCTGACGTTGTAGGTCCCGCCGATATTCTCGGTTCTGTCTCTAATGAAGATAATATTAATTCGTCCCAAGGATCAACTTCCGGTTCGGGAATCACCTCAGGTGTGGAAGATACTTGTCTACTGGGACTTCTCTCTTCCATCTGTTGATCGAATTCCATACGAGCTATAGCCGGTTTTAAACGGTTACTATGTACTAAAATTCGTTTCTTTGTTTTTATGTCTTCTACAATAAAATTTACAGGACTGGTTTCTTTTATTATCCGATATGGTCCACTAAATCTGGGATAAAATTTGCGTTTAGAACCGACTGGAATAAACGTCTGATTAACATAAACTCGATCGCCTACTGCGAATTTACGTAGCTTGGTTTCTTTTAATTTTGTTTTTGAATTTATTTGTGTCCTTTTATTTTGTTCAATTTTATTTTGATTCTGATGAACAGAATTAATTCTCGCACACAAATTGTTAGATGGACATCTCGATTGCTTGTTACTACGTTTATCATTACGCTTAATTTTTCGTTTATTTTTCTTATTTTTCCTATTTTTACTTCGAGCGACAGTGCTCTCATGTATAGGTTTGTCTATCGTAATTGGGTTGTGCACTTTACTCTTATGTATGAATTTAGTGTGTTGTTGCGGTCTTTCCTTAACTGAGGTTAACTTACATAGATTTTTCGACTGTTTATTTATTGGTTCGTTCACCTGGTCACGGTAGTTCATTTTCTGTGATTATTCCGACGGCGAGGTTTACATTGTGACTTTTGCTGAATAATAGGTGGTTGTCTCTCAATTAAATATTCTGGTGGTTGAGGTGGCTTACGAAGCTTCGGACCTCCTCGTAAAACGCCAAAGTTCTGTGGCTGCGAAATTTTTGGTATTGGTTTTTCCCAATAGTTTCGAGCCCAATAGTTTGACCTATTCTTGAATGAATTCTTATTTTGTGGCGGCCTATGATATTCCGACTGTCTAATTCCCGAGATAGTATAATATTGTTGTGACAACGATGGTTTGTAATGCAAATACTCTTGATTTCTCGGCTGTGAGAAATGAGATGATCGTTTTATTAACTGTCCCTTTTTCTAACATAGCTTCTAATTTATTCAGTCTATCATAAAGTTGTTTGATCACCGCTTTTAATTCAATCATTATGTGATGTGTGTCCATCGCTGTGTCTGGTTTCGGCTCTAATTCATCAAGTCTATCAGTAATTTGTTTAAGAGCTGTCTGTAGTTTTTCCGTATGCAAACTGTTTCGATTTGTTGCGCCCCACGCGTTCGTATCGCAGTTCAGTTTATCACATTCTTCTATTTTTCCGATGTAACGACGGGGTTTGTTAATTGTTTTCTCGATTGATTCCTGGCGCCTAGCTGCCAATAATGCTTCTTCGAATGTTTTTGGAATTTGTGACATTACAGCGTGTTTAATTCTATCGTTAATTCCGTTTATCAGCTGTGTGCGTAGCCTTTTATCCAATTCTAATCTGTGACACAGTTCAACAATTGGTCTTTCCTGTTCCGTTACGCCTTCCATTTCCATTGTGGTTTCCGCAGCTAATGCTTGTAACCTTGCCGCAAATGTCTGACATCTTCCCCCCGTTTTTGCACACATGCGTAAAATTCCTGTAACCTAATTGTATATTGCAGATGAGCAAATCGCTCGATCATTTGTTCCTTAAATTCCTTATAATTACTTATATCTTTTACTCGGTAGTCTCGCCTAGCAAATTCTCGCGCAATTCCAGTAAGTTTACATTTTGAAATACTTAACAATTGACTATCGTTCCAATTCGCTAATTTTCCGATCTCGTCTACAGTATCGAAAAAAATCTTTAACACACGAATTCGCTTCTCCACCGAAACTGGGAAGCATACTTGCAAATGCAAAAGTTCCGGAAGGTGCGGTTGCTGACTGACTTGTGTCCACCAAATTCTCCTGAGCCATCTTAAAGGCTTTAACTTATGCCACAAAATTCTTTCTTCTATTCAGGCTCCTATTAGCCTTAATAATCCCACTTCTGACACTAATGTGGAACCTTCGGTTGTCAGACACAGGCTTAAGCATTAATTGCCTTAGTCAGGATTTCTGACACCAGTTGGGTTAGAATGTCGGTTTAATGTCATCCATGTAAAAGAGATGCGAATGTGTGTAGTGTGTTGTTTGATTTTGTCTAATGTCATAGCCACAGTTAAATGTGTTCAGTTTGTTGGAGAGTGGATTTAGGGCGAGGCAGAACCAAAGAGTGAATTGCCCTGGAAAATACCACGTCTAATGTGTATGGGTTCTATGGCTCAAATTGCCCTGAAAAATACCACGTCTAATGTGTATGGGTTCTGTGGTTACGTGATGTTATTTAGGTGACATAAAGTATTGTTCTCCAGTGTTGTTGATTGTTATTTATGGTGATGTGCAGTGTTGTTCTCCAGTGTTGCATTATTTAGGTGACGTGCAGTGTTGTTCTCCAGTGTTGCATTATGTTTTGTGTGATATATATTGATTTTGTAGATTTGTAGTATCTGTATGAGTCAAGAATGTGGTATGCTGTCAAATGCTTTTTTGTAATCTATGTAAGCTGCAAGTAAGTGTCTGCGTTGTCTGTGTACCTGTTTTAGTATAGTTTTGTCGAGTCTGCGTTGTCTGTGCCTGTTTTAGTATAGTTGTGTCGATGATCAGTTGCGCTTTGTACCCCATGTGACTTCTATGGCAGCCTTTCTGTTGTTCTGTGAGAATGTTGTTTTCATTACCTCAACTTGGTATTAATGATATTTTAGTTACTGAACTTATTCGTTTCTATAGATTATCTAAAGATGCGTCAACTCGGTATTAATGATATTTTAGTTACTGAACTTATTCGTTTCTATAGATTATCTAAAGATGCGATTTTTGAATTGATAGAACTTTTACCTTATGTACAGAGAAAAACAAAGTGTTGGTATGCCGTAATTGTGGAAACACAACTATTATGTGCACTGAGATTTTTTAGCAATGATAGCTTTCAGTCTATTATAAGAGATGATGTTCATATTAGCCAGCCTACGATATCAAAAATCATTACAAATGTTTGCAATGCATTATGTAGAATATAAAAAAATACATCAATTTTCTATTAAATGATTTGTACCAATTACAGACTATTAGATAAATCATTATTATAAAAATATATGCTTAATTAAACTATTGCGTTGGTATGCCGTAAATGTGGAAACACAACTATTATGTGCACTGAGATTTTTTAGCAATGATAGCTTTCAGTCTATTATAAGAGATGATGTTCATATTAGCCAGCCTACGATATCAAAAATCATTACAAATGTTTGCAATGCATTATGTAGAATATAAAAAAATACATCAATTTTCTGTTAAATGATTTGTACCAATTACAGACTATTAGATAAATCATTATTATAAAAATATATGCTTAATTAAACTATTATATTAGAAAGATAAATTAATTTAACTTATTTGAATATACATCAGCTCGTTTCTTTCAAATTTATATCAAAATGTATTAAAACTATTGAAATTATTTATAAAAATAAAAGTATTTATTCTGCAGGAGTAAAAAGCATTTTTACTAAGACGACAAACGTCACTTACTTTCTTATTGGTTATATTCATGGAAGCATTGACTTCATTTCCACACACTTGAAATAAGGCGACAAAAATTTTATTGCTAATTGTTAAGTAGCTTAAGACATGTTTTGTGAATAGCATTTACAATAAATCGTTAAGATGTTATACTTAATGACACCGTGAAATTATTTATTAAAATAAAAGTATTTATTCTGCAGGAGTAAAAAGCTGTTCTTTTTCCTTCTTAATCTCCATTTTTACTAAGACAACAGACGTCACTTACTTTCTTATTGGTTACATTCATGGAAGCATTGACTTCATTTCCACAATCTTGAAATAAGGCGACAAAAATTTCATTGCTAATTGTTAAGTAGCTTACGACATGTTTTGTGAATAGCATTTACAATAAATCGTTAAGATGTTATACTTAACGACACACTTTGTGAATCCGGTCCAAGGGTAGCAAATCTTTGGAATACATGCCCAAAGTGCACACTGGAAAATTTGCAGTTAATATGCAATAAACTCCCAATCACACTTTGTGAATCCGGTCCAAGGGTAGCAAATCTTTGTAATACATGCCCAAAGTGCACACTGGAAAATTTGCAGTTAATATGCAATAAACTCCCAATTTTCTGGTTTTGGATTATCCAGGTTGAGATTATCAATGTTTCATTTTATATATAATATCTAAAAGATTTTTAAACATCCCAGATTTGTTTCTTTACTTACATCATAGATAATTGGCAATCAAAATTAGAATCAAATTAAAATTACATATATTGCAAATAAATAAATTTCTTGCTACCATTTTGAATAGATCATAGAGATTTGAATATATGTATGTATGAAATTTATTTATTTATTTAATATTACCGAAAATTTATATTGTCCATAATACTAATTTTTTTGAGTATTTGGTGGATTATCCAGGGAATCACCTTCCAATGAAATTAATTTCCCAACTATCCTGTTTATTTGGGAGTGTACTACATTGTTTAAAATTTGGGTTTAAATTCATATTGTCCATAATACTAATTTTTTGAGTATTTGAATCACCTTCCAATGGAATTAATTTCCCAACTATCCTGTTTATTTGGGAGTGTACTACATTGTTTAAAATTTGGATTTATATGCAAAGGGTAAAAAGGTTTGTCATTCCTGTACTAGGATATAAAATATTTGTCTTCTAAACAGAATATTTTTATGACTATAGTCGAAACAATATATTTCAGATCCATGATAGAATTAATGTATAAATTAAGTGATTATATATTTGTAGATAAATATAAAATATTCAATGGATATCAGCTAGTAATGAATTTTTATTTGTATACAATGGAGTTCCAGTGTGATATGCTTTACTAATACACACTATACACAATATGATCATAATATGGTTTTCAGATTTCAAAGTAATTTCATATGTATATAATTTAAATTGTTTTTTATGTGCTGATTTCATTTTTAAGAATAAAATGAATAAAATATCATTTTATTATTGAAGGTCAAAATGAATAAAATTATAACATGTATTTAAAATACCATATTGATTTAACTGACTAGCTTGGCATGGTAAATTTTTGTAATTTTTTCTATAATCTGATTCTACATTTATTACAATCTTAATTGTTTGGATCCAACTTACTAAGTTATACAGTAGAAGGTTCAATTATATATTTTTTCCCTATAAAGTACTTTTGCTTAAATCAATCCATGTAAAATTTCATATCAAATTACTGATAAGAATAAAAATAAGTAGAATTAAATTAAGTTTTGAATTTATTTTTATTTCTAAATATTTTTTCAGAAAATTTATATAAAAAAATCAAAATTTTTTTTTTATCAAATTATCAATAAAATTCATTAATTTTGATAATTGAATTGATGTAGATTTTAATGATATATTGAATAAACTCATATAAATTAATATTTCAGTAATAATTTTAAAATGTAAAATACTTTTTCTTTTAATAGGAGTATATGATGGCAGAGAAAAAAAATGTATTATTGTGGCTAATTAGAATGGGTACTATAATATTTACGGTCTTATATATGATTCCTTTATTTGGGTATGTAATAGCTTTTATTATTTAATAAATTGTTTTAAAGAAATCAAAAATTTTTGAGATTAATTTAATCAAATTTTAGAATTTATTCTTGAAGAGAGTATAATATAAATTTGCATAACATTTTAGAAACAAAATATATTTAGTATAAAATTTTTGACTGTTGTAATTAACTTCAGAATAAGAAGATTAATTTTAAACTATTCATTTGAATCTATTGTGAAAATATAAGGATATTGATCTATTTCCTGCCAAAAAACTAATATATTTTATCCTATAGTAATGACTTCTGCTAGATATAATTTTTAAGTGGAATAGTCTTTATCTTTTTATGATGTGATTATATTAAACATGACAATTTTCTGTTAAATATATAATTTCTCATGTTCTAAAAATTGCTATACTTGTGCATTTTTCAAAATAAATTTTTGAATTAAGTTTTTTATGAAACATTAGAAATCACATTGAGATTACAGGACTCTCCAACTTATGTTCTTGAGAGTATTAGCAAATCAAAGTTATATTAATACTATGAAAAATTAAAAACAATTTATTAATGTTTTCAATTTTTGATTAATAAGTAAGTTAATTAATGGTAATAAAGCTGCTTAAACTCTAAGAGAATTTTATGATAAATTAGAATATTGCATAACTTTAAACATAAATAATAACTGCTTAATCTTATATATCAAAACTAAATTAATACAGCACTAATAAGCAGAAAACAACATAAAAATAATTTATTATGTGAAGTACTTTCAGGAAAAATTCCATCTTCAGCACAATACATCATATATTGTTAAATAGAATTATGTATTGAACATTTTAAGAACTTATACACTTATTAGTGCTGTATTAATTTAGTTTTGATTTAGAATATTGCATAGTGATTTGAAAATTTGTTGCAAAATGAAATACAGGTAGTCCTTTGACTTATGACAGGGTTTGATTTTGACTCCTGTTTTCATAAATTGTAAATGCTCAAAATTTATGGATTTCTAACTAATAATGTTTACTAGGGTATTATACATTATCTTAATAAACATAAAGAATACCAAATTCCAAGAACCAGACATAAAAAAAAGAATGGTTTTCATAGATTATTCCATTAGGCAGGAACTCAAATCCATGGATTTGCATTGACTAACTGCAGAATTACTTATTACATTACTGTCATAAGTTGAGAACTACTTGTACTTTAAAAATATTTTCATTAATCAGAAAACTATTCTTGATAAAAAAAAAATTAAGAATAATTTTTTAATAAAGTTTTTAATTTGAATTTCTATTTAATTTTAAGTACTGTAAATTAACTTAATATTTATTTCAATTTGTTTTTATGGCATTGTTGACTTTTAAAAGTTAATTTTATATTTCTTACATTAAATCATTCAAAGCAAGTCTGAATTATTGTGGTTTTTTTTTTATTAGCAAATTTCTCATAAGTTGACTTAATAATAGCATTGTAACTAATTGGCATTATATCAGTTTCATGGGTAAAAACATATGTCTACAATATAATTTTATTCTAACATGATTAGAAGACTGTGGTAATCCTTGCATAATATAATACTTGATATAAAAAAGTTTCACTCTTACACAGTTTGAGAATGGTAATAAACTATATATAAAACTGCATTTTCGAATTTTTGCATGAGAAAATCCTGTTATTGTGCTTAATATATTTTTCAGCATTTCAATTCTTTTTGCAAATCCCTGCTATTGACTTGTTAGCCATTATGAAAAAAATTATTGGAAATTCTCAATATTTTATGATTGCTTCAATTGAAAGGAACACAAATTTCAAAACTGATTAGGGCTGTATCATAGAAATTTTCAGATTTAGCATGCAAAAGCAATCAAACCCAGATTAGCAAAAGATATACAAAATCTAAATGCTACAGAAGAAAGTTCAGAAGGTGAAAATAAGCAAGAAAACATTCTTGTTTGATTGTGCTTAGCAGTAATGGAGGAAAAAATTAAATGGATGTACAGCTCCGGCCAAAAAGTTTGTCACCTCACCGGATATGTTCGGCTTCCTTACAATACTCGGCTTCAGCATGCAGTAGTTTCCTCCAGAACGTAAGCACTAATGTTCTGGCTGAGGGATCGTCCATTATGTGGTTCACTAGCAACGAGGGGTAGAGTTCTGATAGCGGCGAGAGAACTGTGACGTGTTTAAAATAAATATTTAAGTTTTCATAGAAAACATATGGCGTACTAATATTATGACTTTCGTAATAAATAATAAAAAACCATGTGCGATAGGGGAAGTGATAATTTTCCCTGAAATACTAATCGAGATGCAGGGATGAGGATGACATAGTAAAACGGTGTGCTATGATATTGAAGACAATGTCTGGTACCATCACGAAAGAAATTAGAGTTGGTAATCCACCATAGAGAAAATGGTGTTTCGGTGAATGAAATTGCTGAAATGTTGGACATCAGTAGGAGAACAGTTATTGTATTAGAATATGCAAATATCAAGCAGAAAGAGGCACGTTGTCGCCACTTAAATCAACAGATACGAATCGGCAACCTGTTAACTATTCAAATGCTCCGAGTGGCACTAGCAAACCATTGTAATTAATTAAAAACACAACTATCATGTTTTGTAATGGTCAATACGGGTAAAATTTCAACATAATAAAATGTTTAAAATGAGTATTGATTAATAATAATGAGATTTTTTAATCTTTGAAATCAGACCTCCAGCATATTGAACGCTGGACCAATATTGGAGACTCCCTTATTTTGGAGGAAAAGTTATGAATGTTTGTCAGTCTGACACTTAAGTAGCAGGGACAAAATTGTGTGTGTGTTTGAATTTCGCGAGAAATAATTGTCTCTCCAATTATTACAGTTTATAAATTATCATATTTCTTTTTTATACAAAATAACTAAAACATCTGTAATGATATACTTGTATTTAAACTATTTTCAAATATTACTTTTGTAATAAATACGTTTGGTTTCAATTCATCTGTTACCTTATCACAAAAAAATAATGCTGCGAGCGATAATACTTTAGAGTGATCAGTCTTGCCAATTTACCTCTCATGCTTTGCGTAACCCACCTCCCCTACATTGAATGAGTGAGGGACACATCTAACGTGTCAGCATGGTACGTGGATTGGAAACTGTAGCCGATCATGATTTGCAGTTTCCAGTGCCTAGTTGAATGTGGCAAACTTTTTGGCCGGAGCTGTACATTATCTAGTATATACAGTGAAAACTGGCTTCATGACCACTGTATAAGACCACCAGACATGATGACCACGATTTTATGGGAACCAAATTTTTTTACATACAAATAATGCTATTTGACTCTCCATAAGACGACCACGACCATAATTTTTTAACATTACTACTAATTGACTATCTTTATTGCTTATATCAGTACTGTTTTCTTTTAAATTTAAATTTCATTTAAGCCAAACCACTACAACTGAAAAAATTGCACCATATGAATTTTTCTCTATCATTCATATGACATGAATGATGTAGAGCATTGGAATAACAAAATCATCGTGTCATTTCTACTTTAATGCGATATCTTTTTAATAGGCACATTCCTTAGATTTGTATCTATGATATGATAATTAAAATTTGTATTAAAATCATTAAAAATCATAACTTGAACACCTATAGCAAAGTAATATAGGTGTTCAAGTTATGATTGCTATCACTGCACTTTGGATGTTGAAACGTGGCTAAGCTATGGGCTAAATGGAAGTAATGACTTAAATTTAGAACAGTGAATAAAAATAATTTAAGACAGTAAGAAAGGTCTTTCTGAATGAGCATCAGAAGAAAACTTTAACATGGAGAGAAAACAGATCCACAAAATATTATCTCAAAAAGAAATTTTGGCTAAATGGAGGAACAGAAATCGCAACCTTAAGCAAATGACATCCTGCAAGAAACATGAAGACTTAAACTGGCATCAACAATAGAAAATAATAAAAAATTGTTGTCTCAATTAAACGACATCGAACACTGCCGTAGAAATTATAAAAAATAAAAGTAAAATTATAAAAATATACTATCAGTAACAAAGCACTATTGATAGTTTATTCCATGGTAATTAAATACAGGAATACCTCGATTATCGCGATTTTCGAATTATCGCAGTTTATAATTTGATACCAAAATTCCAATTATTGCGATCCAAATTCGAATTATCGCGGTTTTGAGATATAGCCCACTACATATGTAACCAGAATTACATTTACCCTCCAAGTAGCTCTCTTAAAGCACTTCGTTTTTATCCGAGGGCGCCTATTCACTGCTCATCAGTAACTGTCCGCCATTGCCTGAAGTAAATATGGACAAGGCCAGCTTAAACCCGGTAAGCAAACGATGCACCGTATTGGGGCACCTTAAGAAGGAGGGCGCCAAAATTATCATTTTATCAATATTGTAAAGGTGCTGAGTAGATATCAATAATCTTTTGAAAAACACTGCTTAACTTAGATACTTTGCATTACATAAAAAACAAGCACAACTTGCAGTAGAAATAAAAAGTTTATTTAACTTAAAATCCGCAAACGTTTTCGGTCAAATGACCCTCTTCAGGCGGAGTTCCAATATATAACGGAATTCTAAGGAACGCTGGTTCTATAGTGTTCTTTTAAATTTTATAGTACAATCGAATTAGAATGTTCGATGTTGGTACAAGTTTAAAAAACAAATACGTGCCAGTATTATCATAAATGAACAAATAAATACAAAGTTTATATATATATGGTGGGATACAGAAAAAACACTAAACGTATCGTATCTAAATACACAAACAAATGCATATGGTGGATACAGAAAAAACACTATGTACATAAATAAATGGGTGGGTAGATAAAATAAAATAAAACATATTGTAGAAAATGGGATTGTGTTGATGTTAAGATTTTTATACATTGATGAGCATTGAGGTGCACAACAATTGTTTTTACTTTTCAATACTTGCAAATAATCTATTGTGAACTCAAATCAAAACAAACTACCCCGACTATAGTAGTTACAAAAATTGCCACTAGACGTCTACTCTGTCGCTTTGCTTCCCGAATAGACAATGGAATACTGAATTATTCAAGATGGTAAAATTATCTGGATTTGATCTTAGATCTTCCAAGGTAATAAGATAATCTAGAATTGTATCCATGCTCCAACATATAAAATCATCCAGAATTGAACTTGGACCCCCCAAGATGGTAAGTAACAGTTTTACTAGGCAGATGAATAAAGTAAAAAAATATCTCTAACCAATATGCTATGAAAAGAGCTAAGTTTGGAATTTTGTAAGAGCAATTGTAAGACCAGATAATCATAACTCAAATGATTATAACTAGGGGACCACTTATATTTTAATAATTCTCATGAAATGAATTTATAATAATTTTAATGTCCTGCCTATCAGGAAGATCATTAGTTACTAGAGTTATGTCACTTTGAAATGATATTCTTGATATATTTATGTGGACATTTTTTATCAATTAATTTTTATAAATATGAAGAGGGTGCAGCCAATAATAATAATTATTATTACATAATTGATGATATCTAAGATTATTGCATTCATCCAAATTCTGTTTATATTATTATCTATAATATTTAAGCTACATCATTTAGATTTATAATTTAATAAAGTATTACAATAATCATGTCTACTTGATATTTAAAGGTCTTCATATTGTCAAATTTTTTTACTTAAACAACATAGAACCTAATAGTTTTCAAATTACAAATAAATTATATTTGTAACTCAAAGATTGCTTGTAACTATTTTCACATATTCTTTTCTGCATAAATTTTACTATAGTATGAAATATCAGTGTTTATTTTATTTAACTAAGTGGAGAATTATATATATTATTTTATTATGAACATCTTATATATTAGAATAATAACAAAGTAAATATTACCATCAACTGTATTTTATTTATTTTTGAAAAGAATATCAGGCTAATTTAGACTTTAACTATCAGAAGACTAAAGATTGAAATGAAATATAAAATACAAGAGAGAAGATTAAAAAGACCGTACCAAAATAAAGTATAATAGGATATTATAATAAAGAGAGATAAACTCTTTAATCAGCACTTATCATTTTCAGATTAAACAGCAGATGAATTCTAGCTCTCACTCACAGAGCATCTATTATATTTTACACACATTAAAAAAAATAGGAACAAAATATAGATTTAAATTATAAACCAATAATTCCCAAACTTTTTCTCTGGGCTATGCCTTCAAAATGAAAATTTGTTTACAACACATCAAAATTTTTATTTATCCCCTTGAGCACTGCTGATGTTTTGAAATTAAACCAAATTAATATGCAAAAAAATAATAAATTAAAATTGTGAAATCTTGCTTAATTTTAATCGAAAACTTATGAAATTTTCAGTATTTATTGCAGTTTTTGTTCTCTTTCTAACAATGTAAGCATTTTTTTTTTAATTTTATTTTTTTGTAACTTTTTATGTTTATGAGATCAACAAAAACACAATTTTTATATATGTACTATTTTAGCCATCAAACGAAATAGTAGATATTTTCAGACAGTAACAAGTCTTCTGAACAAAATGAACCACGAATGAAGGAAATTTGGCTGAAAATTTCAGAAATTATTAATAAAAAACCATGAGTTTTGTAATACTCAATAAGTATTACAAAACTCATGGTTTTATTGAAGTTATATCAAACAATTATTAAAAAAATTAACAAGAATTCATTCAAATATTGTCGTTTTTTATTATTATTTCATATTTATTAACTTGTTCTTACTTCATTTGCACAATTTTAACAGTATTTTTTATAATTTTTTTTATTTATATGAAAAAATCCTAACATATATGAAAATAGCTTCATCTGGTACATAAACAGTTATAATATATTTTCTGTTCCTCTAACGTAAGTTGCTGGTGTATTATAATGCCAAACCCAATGCCATTTACTTACATGCAAAGTAAACTTGGCTGCAATTTATTAGAAAAGAAGTGGCTGCTATTAAGCAATAAAAATGCCACACCCCTTTAAACAGCCTGAGGGTATTTATGTAATTTTTAGTGATTTTTCCTAAATATTAGTGAAATTAAAACAAAATTAACCATTAATTTCTTATTAGTTACAATATTTTTTATTTTCAGAATTTTATAGCTTATTTGAAGAAAAATTTGATTTTTTCCAAAACATCATTTATTAAATCACATAATTGGAATGATATTTTGATAGGTTAGACTATAAACTTGACAGGATGGGATAAAAATATCGAAATTCTATTGAACTGTTCAAATATAAACAATGTTTGTCTACATGTAATTTAAAAAAAATATTTTGGCTCTTTTGAAAGTGGGCTCTCTTTCACCACTTTCAAAAGAGCATATTTTCACTGATTACACACTAAAAAACCAATATGCAAATGCTGGATTAATAAAATCGGGATTGAATTTTTTATATATATATATTTTTTTATTATTTTTTTTTATCAGTTTTTGTTCTGCAGCCTTGACATATAAAGACAGCAAAGGCACTCAAGGGGTTATAAGAAATACAAACAATAAATTCTAGAATCTTCTGGAAAATTCAACAGATTTCTATATATATGCAGTAGAAACTGCTTATTGTAGTCTCAGATATTGTTATCAAGTATTTAATGTTATCAAAATTTATAGTCCCAAATCATCTATATTAAAAGGCATTACAAAAACTTCACTTAAATAATCAAAGTTTCAGTTATTGTTATTAGAATCAGTACTTCCCCAGTGTATCTTGATTTCATCTCAACTGTTTCATTATACTCTGTTTCTCAGTCTTATGAGAGTTGCTCTTTGTTAACCTTTGCCTATTTTGTTTCTGATTCTTGAATGCCAATCTTTATTAGCTTTTGATAATTCTAGTTTAGTTCATTCATTTTTTGTTTTTTGAGCATCATATTTTTCATTAGCCTGAACATTTGCTTGCTTTATTTTCTAAACTCATCATATACTACTATAAAATATTGTATTTAAAACTAAAAAAATATTACGGATAATACTAAAATATTGGTTAAATTTATTAAAATAAACAATAATGCAGTATTTGTTAATCGTTCATTTATTGCTTCATTTTCATCACAATTTAGGCAAAGAATGAGAAAATCCAAAGATAAACACTTGTCTGCTATTTAAAATAATGCAGATTCAACTTAAGTGGAAAAATATGATTTGTGTATGTTTTTTAATCAATAAATTCGTACAGACAACTATGGCTTGTTTTCAAAATTTCGCAGTGTCTTTAGATGGTTTCACACTATGCATGCACTGCATGTCTTACCCCTATGAATGGCATGGCCTGCATGCTACCAGATCTAATGATTTTTTTGTGTTTTTTTGATGACAACATATAGTTTAAAATTGCTGATATAGAGATTTAGCAACTTCATATTTCCCTTTAGTGAAAAAAAAAAAAATTATTATTTTTGATATAGGAATTTTACTACTTTTGCTCTAGGTACTTCGTGATTTTCCATAAACTGGATTTGGCAACCTAAACTATAAGTGTAAATCATTTCACTTTGCTTTTTGCTTAATTGATTATATAATATATAGTATAAAGTTTAAGTTTTTATCAATATATTACAGTGCTTTGTATTATTATTATTATTATTATTATTAGTTTTTAATCTAACTTTCATTTTTTTTTCATTTTATAGAGCTCCACACCAACTGTTTTCCAATATCAATAGCTTTTTTCAGGAGTCCCAATAAAAATGCTGAATTGAGGTTACACTGTATATAAACAGCATAAGTATAGTATATACTGTATAACAAAAAAAAAATTGAAAACTGTATTTTTTGGCATGCACAGTTTAAATATTATCACTCAGTTATCATCAAAATAGATCAGTCCCAATATGATTCTGATAAATGGCTTCTACTATACTTACAATAATATCATATGTAAAAAATGAAACTTTCCTCACACTTGTCATCATCTTGCACTGCACTAATGTTACGCTCCATACTGTTTGGGAACCACTGTCATGAACTATCATCAACGTAAACAGCAATGATAATTTAAAGAAGAACCTCTTTGTGAATTATTAAATAAATAAATTTTTTAAAATTTATTTGGATCCTATTATATTTAACAAAAGAATTTTTGTATTATCAAATTAAACAATAAAAATGAATATTTAGTTTCTTAATAAATTAATATAACATTCTTAACATTTACATACCATAAAGATCCATTAAGATTTGTATAATCATACAATAATCCACTTCGAAACTGTTCATCAGGATCATCATAGGTAATTGTAGGTAACAGTGGTCTTTTAAGACCAAGTGGTAAAGTAGTAGCCTGAGTAGTGACATTTTGAATTGCACTAGATTGAGTTGAAGTAGATATACCAGCTTTAGTATCTTCTGACTGAGTTACAGGAGTCCACTGATTAGATGAAAGACTTGGTGAATTATCTGATGCTTTACCAGCATCCAATAATGATGTTAAAGGACTCTAAGATTAATAAAATACTTGTATTAAATAAAATTATTTCAATTAAAATAAAACAATAATTTTTGAAAGAAAAAAAAACATAAAAAGAACATAGCAATTTTAAAGTAAAAACTAATAATACACAAATTAAATTTTAAGTTTTAGTATTAAAAATATAATTAGTAGTAATAATATATTAACTATAGCCTGTTTCAAGATAACCTGACAGCTGAACCACCAAAGATAGCCTTATATTTATATGCGATTTGTAAATAAATGTATATGTAACAAACAAACACACCTCCGATGTTGTTTTGAGAGGCATAATGATGAATCATTTATCATGATATAGATATATGGAATATTTATGATGACTTTACTAAATTTATTTTTAGAAGTTAGCTTTCTTTTTAATATTTTTAGTACAGTAGTTTTAGTAAACAATAAAAATGCCTTGTTTATTTTATTTGTACTGTGAGGTCCCGGCAGACCTCACTGTTTGTCTATAATTTTCATTATATAAAAATATACAAATTAATGTAAAACGATCAACTTCAAGGTTCGAACGATCATAATTTAAATCAAAATCTAATTAAAATTCAATAATTTATACTTATTTCGCCACATTTGGCAATATTTTATGAGAGGAAATAGTCAGAAAGTTAGTCCTAACAAAGGATGTAAAAACAGATAAAAATCTCTCTCTTTCTTGCAAGTTCCTGCTTACTGATTAATCACTAATTATTCACCGAATATAAAAGGGAGTAGCATCGTTAGTAACCAGAGAGAGAGACGGAAAAGGAGACGGAAAAAAGAAGTTGAAGAAAGTTCCTGGTCCTGGCTGGACAACGGGCCTGACCCGATGTGGTCAGTGCCGGGTCCCGTCGAATCCGCCCCACCCGGGGGGTCGACGAGGGAAACGAACACCATCTAATAATTTGAACATTTAGATAAGGTACTGTTGCTACATCCTGGATCTGGATTTCTCCCTCCATCCTGGCTAAGGAAGTCGCATCCTTAAATACGATGGTTCTGTCAATTGCTTGTCACTGCGACTTTGTTCAACTTCCAACGACAATAAGAAGAAACAATCTACCAAAGACTCTATTTCCTCAGGTAACATTAGGTGTTATCGAGATCATACTTACGCGTTCAGTTAGGTTCGTTTTGGCTAGTCTTAGATCGTTCAAATCTCGTCACGTCTTCTATCTTTCGATTTGTTATTGCTGTAACTACATTCATTTATTTTAGATCTAGTTTATGTTAGTTTAATTGATTAAATAAACATTATATTTTTATTTTGGTACACAAGAGTTGGTCTCTTTTTCCGAACCTGGAGCTCCGTGCCTCCTACTCATGCGATAGACAAATTCAGTTACAAAATTTCGGTCTTTCTGACATTCTGACAAATTGACTACAGCGACACCTTGCGGATCCTCACAGTACTTATTACAAAAAACATTGTGGAAAAAAGTTTATTAATAATGATAAATTAATATCACAAACTATAGTTCAAAAATATTACTAAATAAATAGCTATTAGAAACAAGAATAAAAAGTTTGTCTCATGATTATAAATTGAAATATTATAAATATATTGAAATATTATTGAAATGATATAAAAATATACGTATATTTTTATATCATTTCAATAATATTTCAATATTTTATTTCCTAAAACAACAAATTATATGATAATATATCATTTCTATAATTTAAAATATTAAAACTAAATTTAACTAACGGACTATTTTTTTGTGTGTAGAAATCCACAACAATGGTAGTGATTTACTATCAGGTTATTTTGAAAGAGACTATAATAATAGTATTAATGCATATATATATATACAACTTTATATAAATCTTCAAACTTACAATTTCAATACTTAAGCAAAATAATAACAGTATTAATCTGGTACTATCATTTGCAAAATATAAAAAAAAAGTAAATGCAAAAATTTATAAACATATAACAAAATATAGGTACAAGTATTCTTCAACTTATGTAAATAAATGGGACTAAATATTTTTACGTAACTTGAAATTTGAATTTTGAAGAAGTCAAAAAAAATAACTTTTTAACAAAAATTCTAAAGCAAAAACTACTGGAGCTAACGGATTACAGCAATTATACCTATACCTCATTATAGCACCATATTGTTCTCAGATTAAAAGGGAAACAACATTGAACAGAATGATATCTTATAGTAATATACTTTGGATCAACAAATACACAAAGCAAATTAAATCAAATAATACGAATTTTTAAATATTGCTAACTAACATGTCCAGACTTGTAACTTACAAATACAATAAATGTTTATACTTTATACTTCAAAAAATGAAAAAATTTTGGAATACTTTTTACATAAGTTTTGATTTATGGGGATTGGATATTAAATCAAAAATACTTATATTCCCAAGTATACATGTATTCAGCTTTTGTAAAATTCAATTTTATGTAAAATATTTTCTATAATTTTTATTTTTTCCAGATATAAACAAAAATCTATATTTGTAAATGATAATTGTAAACATCTTAGTTTATAACATTTAAAAGTTTATGTTACTTAATTTATGTTTTGTATTGTTTATTGATCTAAAATATTATACTGTTGGTAAAACATCATTCCATACCAGGGCTGTCCAACCCGCAGCCCAACATAAAATTGTAAACTTACTAATGTTCAAAAATTACGCTACCTTTAAATGATAAATTCTTTTTTCTAGCACTTAGGTAGGATATAAACATCTTTAGTATAGTTACTGTACAGTCATAGAAATGTTTTTGGTCTATCTGACCCTCATCAGCTGTATCTATACATATACATATATTGTGTAGACCTTAATAATAGATAAGAATTCCAATAGAACAACGTGAATTCTATAATTTGATTTAAATTCAAAAATAATAGATGTTTGTCTTATTGTTAACAATTACATATATATAAAAGTTAAGGTTATCAGTGCTTAGAGGATGACAGTGTCTAAAATTATTATTTATTAATAATATATAATGTGTTAGTAATAAATTACTCAATTGTTTTTTTTTTTAATTTAGATTACTACTGTTATTAGAAAACGTAAATAGGATAGGAGTAAAATAAGCAGAATAAAAAAAACAATAATATAATATAATATAAGTCCTATATGTCTCTAATGTACGTTAATGTCTATTGTTAAATTTAATTGTTTTTCTCGCACCATTTCCATTCGTTATGGATAAGTGTCGGGTCTAATTGGTTTATTACACAGTGTCCCTTCTTCTTTGTTTCGTATATTTTCGTCACTTCCGCTATCTTTCCCTTTTCTGGTTCTACTTATTTTATAATGCGTGTGTTGTCCCATAACACGTCTACATGGTGGCTGACCGTTCTGCTGGCTAGTGCCATATTACATTTGGTTTCATTAACATCTTTTTTATGTTCTACTATTCTTTTGCTGATGTTTCTGGCCGTGTAGCCTATGTAATTTTCATATGTTCCTGTATCATGGTTTTTGATGGGAATCCAGTAAACACCGTTCTTTCTTAGGTGTGGTATCTCATCTTTGTTGTTGTGTAGGACATTAAATAGAGATTTCTTCTCTGGAAGGTTAATTTTGTGTTTGTGAATTGTTCTATTTTGCTTTTTGTTTTCAGTAGTGGTTGGGACACTTTCACCGCTCTATATTTACTATTTTCATTTCTTTCTGTTTTTCTTTCATTTCTGTTTCCGCTGTTAATGCTTATTTTATTCTGCTGTTTCTGCTTATTTTACTCCTATCCTATTTATGTTTTCTAATAATAGTAGTAATCTAAATTAAAAAAAAAATCAATTATATTAAGTAATTTATTACTAACACACTATATATTATTAATAAATAATAATTTTAGACACTGTCATCCTCTAAGCACTGATAACCTTAACTTTTATATATATGTAATTGTTAACAATAAGACAAACGTCTATTATTTTTAATTTAAATCAAATTATAGAATTCACATTGTTCTATTGGAATTCTTAACTGTTATTAAGGTCTACATAATATGGTTTATGGAAAAGTCGCTCCCTGCATTTTGCCTCCGACAATTCGCCCCAGCACATTTTGCACCTGGAACACTTCACCCCCTGTAGATAATGAATAGGCTACAAAATTGCAAATAATAGCACATTTTGCACCTGGAACATTTCACCCCCTGTAGATAATGAATAGGCTACAAAATTGCAAATAATACACCAAGTAATGATTCTAATTTATTTTAGTTTAATATAATAAATGCACATTATTATTGTTTAAAACTCGAATTTGTATGCAATACTTCTAAGGCAATCAATCAGAATATGATTTTCAAAAAGTTGTACTATTCTTTTGATATGCATTAGTTCATTCTGCATTTTAAGTTAGGAGATAAACTAAAAACCGAACTATTGTTGGCTACAGATGACACAAAATCAGCAGATGAAGATCCAACCCGAGTGAAAAGTAACTCCTCGCGACATTCAATTTGCGTCGCGAGTTTCGTATTTTGTTTATTTCAAGTGAAAAGTAACTCCTCGTGACATTCAATTTGCGTCGCGAGTTTCGTATTTTGTTTATTTCATCTCGATTACATATTTATCTATGTTTTCATTATTATTATTATCCTTAACCGTAAATCAGTTAATATTAAAATATCGTTGAAATAATTTTTCTTTTGTTGTTTTTTATTTAGGTCTTGTTACCGTAATAGCATTAATTGCAGTAATGTCATATTAGTATAGTAACAGATAGAAGAGGTACAGATGCACGCTTTTACCGATTTTTATATTTCTTGAAAGTTTGTTTTCTCAACATTACAACTGATTAAACTGCGTATTTTTTATTTTGCTTTAAATCTCCTATATAACAATAAAGCGTTTTTTGGTGTATGGTAATTTGTAAACATTTAATACTGTATCGAAAAGTGCTTATATCTTTAATTAATTCGTTAATTATTTAACAAGTGCAATATCATTATAACAAGTCTACTTCCATATTATAGTTACAGTAGCACAGTTTGTCCTCAATTGAAGTTCAAATATAAGTTTGGCGAAGCTTGTTTCGAATGGGTTTCTGATAACGAACTACATTATTTTGGATTAGTAAATTACAGAAAAAATAACAGTAATGCGTTATAGAAAGCACAAAATTTATTTTTATTGAATTAACTTTGTTACGCGTCTTATATATATTAATTCATCTATAAATCGATGGCAGACAGATTATATAATGACACGTATCGATTACATACAGCATCAATTAATGTTTAATTTTTACAAAAATCATAATATTGAACATATTAAAGAATTAACTGAATATATTTTTTGTGGAGTGCCAGACTTCATAAAAAAACATAAAATTAGCGATAAATTGCTCCAAATTCTTAACCTTTTACCATTTAACTACATTATAATTAACTTTAATCTGTCGATTATTAAGAGTATAATTCAAATATAAACGATTAATCAACGATCAAATTCGGAATTCATTCATGACGCGGAAGAGAAAAACGAGGCGTAAGTCAGCGCAAATGCTACGTCAGCACTGGTTGCATAGCAACGCTGGACTTTGCAAATGCTACATCAGCACTGGTTGCATAGCAACGCTGGACTACTTGGTTCGAAGGAAGTTTTTATAAATTTAAAAAAATGAAAAGGGATAATTTTGTGAAAGTTTTACTGGAGATTTGTTGAGGAAATACAAATGGAAGTTAATGTTTTTAATATACTTAAGGAATTAAACATTATCCTCAATGATCTGGGTTTCCCAAATTTGACATCCAAATCAACTCTTGAAGAAAAGGAACTGGCGAAAATTTTATTTGAAAACTTATCAAATATATTATCAGAGTATACATCTGTAGAATGTACAGGTTAGATAGTCTAATATAAAGTAAAATGAAATTGAATTTTGAATAAAAGTTGTTTATTTATTCGATACATTTATTTAAAACAGTTCTCGATTTACATCGATGTCCGCTATCATCAAATGTCTCACAATCAGAATGTTCTAGTTCCCAAGTAGTCACCTATTCTAATAAAGATTCCAATTTCGATTATACTACCGAAGAGGAAAAAGAGACAATAAGAATTCCATTTACAAGAAAAAAAGAAATTGTAGATTTACATATTAAACATCCAAAATGGAGTGTAAAAACATTGCAAAAATTGGGCGGTGCTAAAGAACTGAAAAATAAATTTATCTTAAGCAAATGGAAGAAAGAAGTGACAGAAGGACCAAAGAATCGAGAAAAACAAAGAGAAATTAATCGACTAGTTTATGAAGAATTTGCTCGATCTAGAAAAGAATGTAGAATTATTAGGAGATCCAATCTGCGACAAATGGCTATTCAAATAGCACGAAATGTATATCCCGAACTCCCATTTCGTGCAAGCAAATCATGGGCCGATCTGTTTACTCGAAAAAATCGGCTGGTTACTAGAAAAATCACTCGTTTAGTTTGCAGGCGCGAAATTGCGTCTTTCGAAGAATTAAACAAAGCTGCCGACTTATTTCGTAATGAAATGAAATCCTTGCTTCATGTATATTCTCCATCTGCAATATTTAATACTGATCAATGTGGCTTTAACTACGAAGTCACTTTCCAACGTACGTTATCGGAAAAAGGAGAAAAAACAACAGTCGGTTATGCACAATCACCGCGTAACAAGATCACCCACTCGTATACAGTGCAATATATGATAAGCTGTGATGGAAGAGTTATTGGTAATGCATTCCTTTGTTTGCAAGAACCAAATGGTGCGTTAGGCCCTATAGTTAATGAAACTTTACTGAAATATACAGCACCCAATATCGACGTATGTTGCAGCAAATCTGGAAAATTATCTAGATATCTGGTTGAATATTATTACAAAACGACCTTTGCTCCTCTTGTCACAGAAGATTTTGTCCTTGTTATCGATGCTTGGACTGGACACACTAATTCAGAAATTTATGCAAGTATCTTTGGCCATCAAAATAACCGACCGGAATGCCGAATTGTAATAATTCCTGAAAAGTGTACAGCACAATGTCAGCCGTTAGACACAACTGTACATAGACAAATAAAATACTTACAAAAGAGAATTGTAACTGCTTTAGAATTGTTATATGACCATTCTACATTGCCTAATGAGGAAAACTGGACAAGCAGAGCAGGTATCATACGTCTACAATCATTAATACATCACCAAATTTCATCCGATATATTCAGACCTCTAATAATGTATTCTTGGTGGTCAGCCGGAATAGTAGATAATCGTTGCCAATTTTCTAATGTTAAGCAAGCATGTTTTGAATTTTTATGTACAGATTCTCTCACATGTATTAATTGTCCTGATGAAATAAGATTTATCAAGTGCGCAAGATGTCGATTTATCTTATGTCTGAAATGTTTTTATTTTGATTATCATAGTATTGTCTGTAAAAAATAAATTCAACATGTTTTTTCCTTTAATATATTTTTTCCTTCTTTTTATTGTCACATAAAAGCTCGGAGAACAAGGCGGGTGGGCTATACCCTCCATATTAACAGGGTAGAAGATTATTTTCACGTGCAATAAAGTCACATTGCGAGCGTAAAATAGTCTGTAAATAAAGCTACATTAATAAATTATAAAACAGAACTTTAATTATAGTTAAGAAACTAAAAGAACTTAAAGAATAAATACCCTTGAGTGCACCAGTAATCGACGGAACTTATTCTCTTGACCGCTGGTCCGAAACTGACTGTTCCTCGGCTGCTTATGGCCATCTTCCACTCTTCCGGGATCGGCCGACACGAGGTCGTCCTCGGGCGACCTCTGAAGAGCGGGAAACGTTCACTGATTTGAATCCGTTCAAAACGGCCAATACATTCAAACGCATGGCCATTAGAATTAAAAAAAATTTCATAGCCAATGATTTTTGACACGATATATGCATTAGAAGTGGCTCGATGCCAAAAATCAGACTTCGGTTTCAAGAAAACTCACGTTATAAATATATATACATATATTTATATATTTAAATTTTACATGTTTTATATAATATTGAACAAAATTTCGAAGTTTAAAATAAAAACTTCCGATAAAAGTTCGAGAAATGAGCTTTTATCCGAATTTTTCTGCAAAAGTTAGCTTCGATATTTTATTAAAGTGTAATCATTTTGTTTCATTTAAACAGGCTGTATTATAATTAACTTGTATAAGCCGACCACCTGTATAAATGACCAGTTTTGATTGGAACGGAGGTGGTTGTCTTATACAGGTTCTATTGTATATATATTATAGTTTGTATGATGTTTGTTTAGTTAGTAGTATTTTTAATGAATATAAAATGGTATATCTTTTTAGCTTTTGGAATATAATATCCTTTTTTATATTGATTCTAAAGGTCTGTTTCCACTGAATGTGCTGTGCACGACTCACAGTGCGTGGCGTATAGCGCACGTGTGGAAACATGAATCTGCACAGACAAATAGTGCGCCTTCCGCTTTACGCTGTCATCTAGCGGTAGTAGATATTTCTGCTTTCTGCTTGTGCACAACCATGCGCCTTCCACTTTACGCTGTCATCTAGCAGTAGTAGATATTTCTGCTTTCTGCTTGTGCACAACCAAAATGGCGGCTCACTTGTGGAATACATATCGATATATATTGGGAATACATTACTAGACAAAAAAAGAAGCTTTTATAACTGAATGAAGCAAATAATAATAATTTTTCCATCATTTCTGTGGATTTGGTAATGAAATTATTATTTTACAACCTATAACAGAAGTAATTGATTCAAAAATTTCCCAAGAGAGCTTGCTGAGGAGTATGAAGAGGAACTTCTGAAAGTTGTTAAAAAGTATTGATAGATAAACAACATTAAATTCTGTTTATATCTGTTTATGTTTCATGACTTATTTCAATTTATTAAATCAAATTATTAATAATAATAATTTACTTTTTTAGCATAAAGATAATACAACATTACAACAAATATTTACTTATTAGAATATAATAATGAATAGAAGTGATTTATATGATTAATTTTACTGGAACACTAAGTTTCCATATATGTTCATTGAAATTA
>AYEL01075611.1:0-10624 GCA_000484575.1 Olivierus martensii
GCATAAGACGCACCCTCTTTTTTATACACATTTTTGAAGGATAAAACTTTATTACTGATCATTATAATGAATTTACAGTATTTTAAATATAAAGTAATACAAACAGCAAATACTTTCTGCAAATACCCAATCTATCTGGGAAAGAACACCTTTTAATCTTCTTCGTCAAGACCCAGACACTCATCTCCAGAGTTAAATGAAGAGTCACTTGAAACCTCTTCTAAATCAGCATCTGAGTCCTCATACAACAAATTGTCCTCTGTACCATCCATTGCATTACTAATGCCACATTTCTTAAATGATTTAACCACTGTCTCTGTTTTCACAGCATCCCATGAAGCTTTGACCCATTCACAAACTTGAGAAATGCTAGGCCCAGCTGTGATCGTCGATGAAAGCGCATGCGCATTCATTGAACTCTACGTAACTAATATTCCCACACTCTGCAAGGAAACAAGAAAGAAATCGCATAACTCCGAATAGAGGAAATTTCCAGAAATGAATGTAATCAAAAACTGAGTATCGGCATATAAGACGCATCCCGTTTTTCAGACCTATTTTCAAAGAAAAAAAGTGCGTCTTATAAGCCGGCAAATACAGTAATTAATATTAAGAAATACAAGTTTCATATTTCTGAAATTAAAGCTGAAGTAATTATGGTTTTTTAACATAAGTTTAAATATTTTGTACATTTAAATGAATATAATGAATTTTGTTAGAAATAAAAATAGAAAAGTATGAATTTAGTCATATAAAATATAAACTTTATAAATAATATTAAGCATTTTATGTTTTTATTTTCCTTAATGATTATACAGTGGTTCTGTTACCAATATTCCTTTTTGCTGTACTGCATTGTTCAAGTTATTCTTTGACATTGATGAATGTAAGAATTTTTATAAATATTATAATAATTAGTATAACATTGACATTTTGATAATGGACTTTACATGACAAATGGACCAAACCCATGTATCATATAGGCCAAATTTAAAATTATATTTAATCAGTCTGATTTTGTTCATATATTCTGAACTATATCAATTATCAATGTTATTTTACAGTAATAAAAATAATAATTAGCTCATTTTTGTCTTAACCTGAATGCTGCCACTTTAAAACTATAGTTCCTTGAAGTTTGAATGTTTTTTTTTTCATCAATATTTTTCATTGTTTATAGTTTACTTCAATTTGATTACTGCTTTTTGTTCTTAAAACTTTATATTTTCTAATTTTAAGAATTTTTTTCATGAATGATTTATGAATACAAATTTAAAACTTTTTTTCTAATTTTAAGAATTTTTTCATGAATGATTTATGAATACAAATCGATATTAACTGTAGGACCTGCGAAGCCCAATTTTTGGTAGTCTGATTAGGAGGCTAAAGCCCCTATCTCATCAGTAGTGTCGAAATAATCAGTCACATGAGAAGTAGGCTCATCCCCATAACTTGAAAGCATGCCAGCAAAAACACTGAAAGATCCCATTATCATCTCCGGACGTGTCACTGCATTAGCTTGAGCATCTCCTTCCATCTTTGAAGTTTAACTCTTGGCACACTTGTCATTCCTTTTTTGTCCCCTTTTACTTCAAATAATCCAAATGACACCAGTGTGGGGCCCACAGAGTGACTGTAGCATCAGAATATTTTTGATAGCCAAAATGCGGATATGTGGCACTTTTGTGAGTAAGGATGAAGAGGAGGAAATCTCCTGTGATGCAATGACAGACAATGATACGGTTGAAAAACAAACCTAGATCTTTATTGAGAGAGAGAGATCTTTACAAATGCTACTAACCCTAACACAGGGAGCAGTGTATCTGAATATAGCTGGAGGAAAATACCTTAAAAATTAATAAAGTCCTTAGAGTTCCAGTTGTCGAAATGTTCTTTGAATACACAAGCTGATTCTTCCTTGGAACAGTTATTTTCTCTTCCTTTATGACGATTTCTTCTTTATTTCTTTCCAGTTCCTTTCAGTGCACACACACAAATGCAACTTTTGATTTTTAATGGATCCTTTCCTCAGACAGCTTTCAGCACACACCTTTCTTAACAGCACCTTCTCTCAGACTTGCTCTGCCTGTCGATGTTCTCTTCTTTTTCTCCCATGTATTTTGTTGTTATAAAGTTTAACCTTTTGTTTACACTATCGCGTTCCTGACGACACCTGAACGCAATTTGATCTCACATTGTCGTCATGCTATCTCGTGTTTCGTTGAGATTTATGTTGTTGTATGTAAAATTCCGCGGTTAAGTGAGACACTTTAATCGATTGTTTATCGTTGTTAATTTAACACCTTTCTCAGGATGTTTATATTTCTTTTATTTATAATTATATATATAATATCTCTCTCTTTTTTTAGTGTTATTTATTTGGAGAAGTTTCCACAACAGCGAGAAACTACATCTATTTAAACTTCACTATTTTTTTTCTTTTTAACTTCAATTTATCTATTCATACAATTAATGGTTCATCATAAGAGAAAATGCGTATTATACGATTATATAGTTGCGGTTCTCCACATTAGCAATAAAAAATTGTCTGTAATTAATACAATAGTAATAATACATGTTACAAAATAAAACAATAAAAATGCTATGAATATATTTTTATAATGCTATAATGCTGCTCCTGTTTCACCTATCCTCATCCGCATTATTTATGTGTTAAAATGACCTTGTTTAACACTGTTTCATTTAGATCTTTGTTTCCTTGGAACGTATCCCCTGTGTTAAATGGGGTCTTACTGTATTATGTTCTTAAAATCTGGAAATTTTTAAAGATGTTATCATAACCATTTATTAAGATTTAAATTAGAGGAGTAATGGTATATTGCTCCCTTTTATAAAATATAACTGATCACATTTTTAATCTCTTGTGTGCCCACTGCATTGCACCACATGGTAAGGACAAAAAATAGAATTTTACAATTGTAATTTTGCAGGATCCTAAATCAGTTTATTGCAGTTGTGTTCAGGATTTTTGGAAAAAGACCATAATGAGTTTCTGATGATGCTTCTTAAATGTTTTCAGTCTGAAATTTATTTTAAACAGTTTTTACAAAAACTTATTTAATTGAGTATTTTTTTTTAAGATATTTGCTTTTTTCTCATATATTCTAGATTTACTGTGTTTATGTTGTTCCAACTATACATTGAAACAACACAAATTATTCAAATTTTTTGCAAATATTAATTTTTTATAATATGAATTATAAAAACTTAAAATTTAAAAAAATATAAATAGTATCAAAATTTTGCTTAATGCTATTAAAAGATCAGATATATAGAAATGAACATAAGTAGAGAATTAAACATAAAGAAGAGAGGAAAAAATATGAAAATATCTGATATTGTATTTTTGTCAAAAAATAAAAAATACTAATATAAACAAAGATTCATCATTAAAATGGCATAGTACTTTTATTGTTTTATTGCCATGAATCTTTTCCAGTGCTTTTCCTGCGAAGCATATTACTTTCTGGAAATGTGATATTGGGAGTGGAGTGATTCAACCATTGAGGAGTTCAATAAAAGCAAAGTAAAGAATATTATAGCTAATTATGTTTGAGAAGAAGAGACAAGTTTTGATTTTGATTTGTTTATATTTGATTCTTTTATATAAATTTGAAAGTTTTTAATATATTAAAATTAAAAATTATTGAAATATGTAAAAGTATATCAATAAATATAAATTATTAATAAAATGGCAATATTTCTATAAATTTATGTAAATTTTGAAATAATTATATGACATATCTTAATTAATATTCAGTAATTAAAATTTGCATACTAATTTGTTTTTATTGATTTTTTTTTAAAATATGGTCCAATTTTCTTATGTCATGGTTTGTTTTATTCAGAAGACTATCCAAAGATAGCAATTATTTCATTGGAAGGCTAAATCTTCATATTAAAAAAAAATAGTGTTTTCAGTGATCTCATTATACAGAATGAAAACTTCTGAAAAAATTAAACTAAAAAAATACTTATATTATTAGAAAGAGAATAAAAAAATATAATAAATTAAATATTTCAAAAGATTTCAACAAAAATTAAGTGACATGATAATTTTAATTTTTTTAAAAATATAATAATTAAATATTTCAAAAGATTTCAACAAAAATTAAGTGACATGATAATTTTAATTTTTTGCATATTGATTAGGTTTAATTTTATTAATTACCAGTATGTAAAAGATTAGAGAGACTATGTAACCAGAGATGTTAGTAAGCTATGTAAATAGAATGATGATGAGTATAGGCATTGCATAAATAAATTGTTCTCTCTCATAAATTTTTATCATGCTGTTTTCAGAAATAGAAGAAATAAAATGACAAGTCCAGCTATAACTAGAAATGAATATGATTTCTCTCTAGATCAGATATGAACTATATAATGAACATAAGTAGAGAATTAAACATAAAGAAGAGAGGAAAAAATATGAAAATATCTGAGATTTATCAGAGGTGTCAGTAAGGGAATATTCCTTAGATTAGTGGTTACCATATCTTAAGGAAACTGAGAGAAATTATTCAAGTTGATGAATTAATCACCTGACCATTATTTTTTCATTATTTGATTTTTTACATCTTTTTGTTGAAATATATACAAAATATTAGAATTCTCTAGGGCAGCCTTTAGAAGAATTATTGAAATAATTTTCAGATTTTCAAGGAACTATTGCATAAAAAAATTATTATATCTACAGCTTATGGTATATTAGCATGATTATTAAATTATAAATGTAATAATCCAATAACAATTGGTAATGCTCTTTGCTCTTTTTTTTCTGTGGATCTGTTCATTTTGGCTAATTTACTAATATACTGTTTTTGTATTTCAATCTTCCCACAAAGGATATATCAAATTCTAATACAAATCAGTAATGTAGGCAAAAGAAACTTCAGTTTTTTCATTTTTGTGTGGTGTGCAAAAATCATAAAATATTATTTTTTCAATCACAATCTTTCATGGAACCCCCATTGAGAAAAGCTGGTATAGGGAATCAATAATTGATCATATGAAACATGACATTTATTTGCTGAAATGATATATTATGTAAATATCATTCAATTTAAATGAAATTCCTGTATATTATTGGGATTTGCTAGAGGATTGTACAGTCGGTTCCATAAAGTTTTGTACCTAAGCGGAAGGTGTTCGGCTTCCTTCCAATAGTTCAAAGCAATGTGATTCATCAGTTCAGGCAAATCATTCAAACTCTACGAGTATTGGATGATTCCATTAACTGTTGTCGTAGCAACGGGGATGGGTAATTTTAATTGCACGTGTTAATTTTTTTGTCTGCAAGATGACTTTGGATGTTCTGTAGGGAATTTTTGTTTTATTAATAATGAACTAATCTATTTTGTTATTAATGAAACAAAAATGGTGCATATTATCACTAATATTACATGCGCAATCAAGAGATAAGTTGTTATACCACTCGCTATTGAATAAAACAAGAGTGACAAAGAGGTGTATCAAAGTCATAATCCTGAAACATACGTTTTCGGTGTATTTGAAGTTTATGTTATTTACGGTAATAATGCCAAAAGCTGTAGATAATAGCTAATTATATACTTGAAGAGTATCTACATATGGAAATTATTTTCATGTAGTTTACACCATTTACAGAAAACATTCAGGTTTCTAATAATGGCATTTTATTTTGGTTTAGTCTGAACAATCTCACAGTTGGGTAACTGTGGGCTATGAGTTAAACATCAATTGTAATATATTTATTTCTGCACATTTGAAGTTCATAGCAATTTTGAATTATATTTGGGTTTATTTGGATCATATTTTACCTAGCTAGGAAATTTCGGTAACCTTATAATACAGTAGAAAGATATTTAGCTTCTTGTTCATTATTAATGGAAAATTTGGTTTATGATTGTTAATAATATGAATAATATATATTGTATTCATACTATTAATGAAGATCAAATGTTTAATAGAACAAAATTACTTTATTATATCACTAAATTTTCTCACCAGTTAACTTAATCATCATCAGAAAATAACAAATTGGAATGCCTGATTTGATCAATAATTTTATTCATACTTTCTATTATTTTCTGTAAAAATGCAGTTTCTTATATTTTTAACAATAAATACGATTTAAATTGAAAATTTTAAAATCCTTATAATGTAATGAACTACATATATCTGGAAGTGATATCCATTAAATATATAATAAAAATTCAAGGCTTATATAAATTATAATATTAGAGTAAATAGTACCGGTAACTTTAAAAATGAAATTATTTAATGCTATTAGAAATGATAATAAAATTATATTTTGCTTTTTTTCTTAAATATAGTAAATAAACTAGCACGAATTAGTTATAATCCTTCTCGTTTAAACTTAGGCAAACTACAATGTTTTCACTAAAACACGTGACCACGACGTCACGTGAATTTTGTCCATTGTAGAACACAGCGTAGCTAGATAATACTAGCTTATCGGATAAAAGGGTGGATAAAGAGACCAATACTCGATAGTAATTCTTAAAAAAATGCTGATAGCTAATGACGCAGTTATATGGAATTTCTTAAATGCTTTTATGTTTTGTTTTTCCGAAAGATGTTTAAACCTATCAATATTAGAAAATATTAAAAGATTTTAGCAAATACCGGAGTTTAATAAATGTAAAAAAGAAATTATTATGTAGTATCTAGTTTATTCAAACTTAAAATATAAAATAAAGCGAAGTCAGAAAATTTTTTTTTTAAATTTTAAAGCATCTTTTAGAACCTCAGATGAACACATCACCATATTGCACATTTGTCTGGAAAATGTTTAAACCGTTTATATTTTAATTGCATTGTTTAAAATTTAAACACAAACTAATATGTTGACCAAAGAAAAAAAAAATGTTTCTCCAAACAAGATTCAAACTCCGCTCCTCGGAACAGTAGGCAGACGCTCTATCGATGCTGCTATCAGTCTCTATCGCTTATTCTTGTCAGTTTAGAGCACGTGACGAGCACATCCCGCACGTATACTTCCCTCCCTATTCTCAGTCACAACAGACAAGTCCATTTGAAACTGCCTTGAATCTCGGTATAAGTACCTGACTTTACAATTGATCAACTTCCGGTGAGCTTAGCCCCCTATGAGGTAGGTACAAAACTTTATGGAACCGACTGTACATACTAAAAATTTTGAAAATCAATTTATGTTCTAGGGTTACAGTATTGTGTATTTCATTCAAATAGGATAATATTTATCAGATATATGGCTCAAAATCAGTGATATACCTTTATTCGTACTGAATTGATAATATTGAAGCAATATTAATTATTTTCATTTAGGCTTGTCTTCTAATGTGGACTTAATGATATACATCTGTTTAATCCAAATCAGATTATAAATAAGTGTGCTATTGTGCTGAGAGAGAGACATAATGATGATCAAATCTAATTTCATATGTCACTTTATTCCATTTAGGAATAGAAAAGGTTAAAAAAAATCCAAAGGTAAGTCAGAAATGAATGGACAATGCATGCCTTTTGAAGCATTGAGACTTGATCGTTGGTATGATCACAGATGTTTTTCACATTTTTTGAAAACTTCTGATGACATTTGTGATCATCATCCATTCTCTCATCTGACTGTCTTGTTATTATAGTGTGTTTTATTCTACATAAATTAAGTTATAAATTTCATATATGGAATTTATAACATGATGAGTAATGAGTTAGTCTATGAAAATGTTGCATCAAAAATAACAATCAAATATTTTTAGCATAGTCATATGATGACACACAGCTGCACTTTTTTTGGAATTTTTCTTATGTCCATCACCATTAAATTATAAAAAAACTTTATTTAAGTGTTTTTTAATTTAATGATTATTCATTTTATTTTATTTAAAATAATAAAATAAAAACTAGTAAGCTATTTAAACATATGAATAGATATATCAAGAATTTAATTCATTAATATTGATATGAAATTATATTGAAATAATTGAAATAATAAATTATGAATTTTTCTAAATATTAAAAAGTTACCTGTTCTGGATGACATTTTGCTTTTCCATTGCTGTTTGAATCTTGTATACTACTGGGACTAGTAGTTGCTACAGGTGGTTCTTGTGACTCCAACCTTAATCCTTCTTCCTCTTTAACTGGAGGTGGATGAGGAGAAAGTGTTGGCATGGCTGGATCCGATGAAGTTATATGAGAACTAGATCCATCAGGAATAGGTGTAGCAGGATGAGGTGAACCCACTGAGGACGGTTGGGTAAATGAATTTTGTAACTGAGGCAATCCTGTAGGAGTAGCTGCTCTAATTGAACTATTAATACCAAGAGTTTTATACTGATTTGTTGCAGGACCAGAAGAAACTAATACAGTTGTATTAGTAGAAAAATTACTAGTGATATTTGGAACAGTTGGAGTAACATAACTATCATAATCAATAGCTGAAACTGTTTCTGAAGAAAGATTACGTTTATGAAAAGGCATCAATCCTCTTATTCTTTGTAAGTTTCGTTCTTTTTCTAATTTATCATTTTTACTGGCAGTATTTATAGAATTATTTGTACTACTACTATTATTTCTATGAGAATTTGTTATTGTTCCTGCTGAAGATCCAGAGAATGTAGCAGAACTGGTATTTGAATTCAGATCTACCTTGAACAATGCCTGAGACGATGACTGATTCTTTTTACTCCTACAGAGAATAATGATAATAATAAATTTTTTGTTATAAATTGTTATGTATTATAATTTAAATGATTCATATTATAGTAAATACAAAATCAATGAATTAATCCATATTATATGTTGATTCATAAATCAAATGTGAAAATTACATAAAATCATAATTAAAATAATAGAAGATTTATAAAATTAAAAAAAAACTTTATGATATTATTTAAAATATTGTATATATATGAATTTACCTGGAACAAGTACATCTGGCCTGGCTTGCTGGATCACAAAAATCCCACTGACCAACATTTTCTTCAGAAATGCCTTCTGATTGAACCACAGAATTATGGCAATGATTTACAGTACTATCTTGCCAAACTGCTTGTTTTGTTTTATAAGAAGTTTTTGAATGCTGTTGAACAGATATTTGTGGTTGATAACACTGTTGAAAAGTATCAGATAATACAACTGTGGATGATTGAGAATTAAATCTATGAGATTGATGACTGAGACCAGATGGATCACATGGTGATGTTGGAGGTGTAAGAACACCCATTGTTTTATGAGATGACTGAGATGGAACAGTTGAAATTCCTGGAGTAAGAGGTACATATGTTTGACTATTGTTCATTCCAGATAATATCCTATCTTGACTCAAATCATCACTTTCAATAAAAAAAACATAGCAAGAAGGATACCTCATTTTCACACCACCTAAAATAAAATTAGAAATGCAGGTAATGAAATATATTTAGAATTAAAGAATTTCAATTAAATATCATCAGCATAATAATAATAATTAAAAAATTATATTTTATAAATGTGTTAAGGATGAAAATTAAAATTTTTTAGAGTGATAAGTGATAAGCAATTAAAATATTCCTACATAATTTTATATATTTATTGAAATAATTTGGGACTTCTTAATGATTTTGTCAAAAAAATCCAAAATGAAATATAATTTTGATATAATATTTTTTACAATTGTTAATGTATATTCAGATGGGCAATGTAATAAATTTATAATTTTTGAATCTGACAGTTTTATTTAATTTCATGTTTATCCAAATAAATTAGACATAGGCAGAAAGAAAATAACCTAGGCACAAAGAATTCACTGATTTAATTAGAGACTAATTCCTGTTGCATAAATTATTAGATAAATACATTGTAAATGGTTACACAATCTCATCAATTATATAAATATACATGAAACATTATTAGAAATACAGTAGGTCCTTGTTTAATGTTGGGATTAGGTTCCTTAAAATAATTATTTTAAACAAAATAATATTAAGTGAAACCAAAACATCCACTGACATAGCATATAAATTTTCCAACTGGTGAATTTTGAATTCAATCCAGGGTCATCTGATTAGAAAACAAAAGTATTTCTACCCAGCAATCTGGCTAAATGTCCTATGTGCTATAAAGTTTAATTAATATATTGTTCATTGACAATATTATATACGTGAGTTAATGTTCATTGTTTTCTATAATTATAGGTTTCCATCTTGTTTTTTCTCTATTATAAAGTGCAAATGTAAAGCAATAGGGCTTTATTCCATTTTGCTGCCTTAAAACTTTTAATTTTTTAATTAATTAATTCAATTTTTTCTAGCAACTAACATCAAAATAACATTAAATGAGGTGATATTAAACAAAGGACTATTATATTTGTTTTCATAATTTTATCATTATTGATATCATGAATCAAGATACAGTACTTCAACTTGATTTCTCATTTTAATATTTTTGTTTTAATCCAACTTTTACATTAATAATTCCATTAATATAAGTTATGAAAGAATTTCACTTTAATTGATCTTACCATACAATATTAACTGTTAGCGAGCATAGTTTTTACTTATAATATATTTTAATTTTTCATGCATTAATATTCAAAATGTATAACAATAGCAAATTTGAAATTTCATATTAATTACAG